>CM068372.1:74527274-74682274 GCA_034769895.1 Magicicada septendecula | reverse complement strand
TAGTATTGGCTGTTACAAAGTTGCTGCTCAGTGGATTCCACAACTGCTTACTGATGAGAAGAAAAATTTGCATTCGGCCTTATCATTATAGCATTTGATGCGCTATCAACAACAAGGTAAATGCCCTTCTACACCAAATTGTTGCCGGAGATGAGTCTTGGTGTTATCACTACGAACCAGAATCCAAACGTCAGAGTATGCAGTGGAAGCATGCACAATCTCTGAAGACGAAAAAATGTCGGTCCCAACCTTCGGCAGGAAAAGTAATGGTGATCGTTTTTTTTTTATTATCAGGGTGAGCTGCTCTCATACTTTAAAGAACCTGGTGTCAAGATCAACGCTGAGCGATATGCAGACAGCTTAAAACGCTTACGAGTCAGCTTCAAGAATAAACGTCCCGGAAAGCTCACAAATTGTGTCATTCTTCTGCATAATAATGCTCAACCCCATGTAGCCCAGACGATTCAAGATCTGCTTGGTCGTATGAAGTAGGAAGTCTTACAGCATCCACCTTACAGTCCCACTTGTCCCCGTGCGATTATCATGTTTTTGGCCCATTAAAGGAATCACTTAAATCGACGGTGGTTCAAATTGGACGCTGAGGTAGAATTTGCTGTTAGCGAATGATTCCGCAAACAGCCGCAAGAATTTTACCAGCAGGGAATCTACAGATTAGTGCAGCAGTGGGACTCGTGCCTTAATGTTAATGGAGATTTCTTTTAAAATCGTTGAATAAAATAATGCTTTACAGCCTCTAAACGTGTTTCTATTGAACAATCCTCGTAAATGAAATAGAGTAACAAAGTAATACGATATAAACCTATTGCTGGGGGGAGGCCTTAAATTAAAAGCCAGAGTGAGGTGTCCTCGGCGTGTCACTTGTCGTTGTAAAGCATGGTCTTAACAGCAATGTGTAATACTTCACGACAGTCCCACGTGAAAATTAATCGAGGTGTCCATTGAGAAGGCGCCACCCAGTTCAGCTGACGTTAAAAATATACTTTTTTGAACTTTCAATAGATACTGTTTTTGACGTAGATTTTTATTGACTTAGCGTAATACGGTATAATAGTACGGAATGTGTTAGAATGAGCCGTTAGTCTGTTTACAATCTGGAACACCCTCAACTGCCAAAACAATGTGGTTCTCTCTGGATTGTACGCAACCCACGCAGATAACATGAAACTGGTCGACAAGTTTGGGGGTTTCTCGTGATGTTGCTACATTTAGCAAAACTTTTTTTAGAAACGCACAAATCCTTCTTAAAATTTTAAACTGGATATTCAGAAACGAAAAGCCTAGTTAAAGATATGAATTTTGGTACGCAAAACACCGAAACAGTGCTGCAACCAGGAAAAACGATAATAGTGCTGGGGGGAAAGTAGCTTTCATTGTACAGGGAGCCAGGGTTTGCAGAATAAATGGTACCAAGTGTCTGTGCGGGAAGACTGGACGGTAGCTCAGGATACTAAGTAGAAGACTAAGTAAGTAAGGGGATAAGAGTAATAAGAGACTAAGTAATTTTAAGTGAAACCAGGTTCTGTATATCTGGAGAAGAAAATGTAAGGAAAACCAAGGAGTATAGCCATTGAGAATAAGTCGCAGCGAATATTCATGAAGCCTGGTGATGTTACGCAGTAAGTTAGTATTTGAGCGGGAATCCAAGGTCTGTAGGGCTGGAGAGTATGTGATAATAAACAAGCATTAGTAGGGTATTTTGAGGTGAAGCTTAAATAGTAATAAATAATTGAACGGAAAGAGAGGGTATGCAGCGCTGAAGAATGAACTGGAATAAGTATGGAATCGGTGGGATAACGAGAATATATGTAGTTGATGAGTGTAAAATGTAGTAAACAGTCTGTAATTGTACTGGAATCAGGGTCTGCATCGCTGGAGAAGTAGGAGGGCATGGTCATTTGCAACGGGCAGGAGGACCCCCCCAGGTCTGTAGCGCTGTTCGGGGTTATATTAAATTCTTGTTAACTATCACGACAGGAATTCTGAAACTGAATAATAATACCTTACTTACGCAATTATCGTTCAAATTTAGTTCACAGAGATTGTGCTTAATAAATGGCGACAGAAGAAAGTTCCAGTTCCCGGCCCGTCCGAGTTGATTCCTTGATAGATCCAAGGCACTAAGGCATGGCAGTGAGCCCAGTGATTCCGGAACTTCTACCAAACGGCTACAGCTTGCATTTAATTGCTTCAAGAAAGGGAATGACGTCACTGATATTCTAAGGGTATGCCGAGGGGAGCCTGGAACCTGGAAGTTTAGTCAAATCAATCTCTACATCTCTCACATACTCTGTTTATTGCACCAACTTAAAATTACCTTGTGTTTGTAATTATAATATTTAATAAAATATAATACTTATACCTAATTTAGTACTTTATTAAAACTATATTTACTTATTAATTTGGCACAATTCTTTGTTCTCCTAAATGTTTCAATTTATAACCATATCCGTACTCCAACTTCGTCATGCTTGTTTGCTAAACTGCTAAATGTCATGTTCTGGACTAGGCCTTTCAGTGTTTACACCATTTTCAAGTCCTAAATCACAACCTATAGACTTGCAACATCTATAGGTCGTGATCTAGGACTTGAAAACGGTGGAAACACTGAAAGGCCTAGTCCAGAACATGACATTTAGCAGTTTAGAAAACAAGCACGACGGAGTTGGTGTTACAGAGACTGCTAATTCAAATAACAAGATTAACAATATCCAGTACTGTTCACGAATTTTTAAACGCTACTTCAATATTGTGTTTTTTTATTAACTGATTTTGATTTCGACACTGACGGGAAAAGGTCGTTAAAACTGTACAATTTAATGATGCTTAAATTAAAAGTAAACAAAAAATTTCCTAACATATTCCTAAATTTTAAATACAGTACACAACAGTATGTATATAATATATATTCTCAAAAATGTATTCGTTTTGTATCAAATGTTAATAAGACAGTATGTAACGTCTCTTAAAATTAACAATAATACTATGCAATATTCAGTGAAGTTAAATTGATATTATAAACAAGAGCGGTACCGAATCTGCGGCGGCAACAATCGCGTAAAATATGTAATTTTCTATTTGAAAGAAATCGGTCACATTCTATTGTTTCACAAATTTTGTCTCTTTACCGAAGTTAAATCCCTGGGTCCCTTCATAGTCGGGAGCGTTGTGAAATCTGATATGCATCTATCAGCAACATCCGACCTACGATTACGTGCATTAATCACAAAGTAGACCTACTGTTCTGTACCGCAACATATTATATTGTTAGACGGTGTAACTGATCGTCGTATACGGAAAACAAAATATAAGACACCAATTAAGTCACCAATCACCAGCTTTGATTATTACAATTAAACAGTTTGTAATTAATAAGACAGTCTCTTACAACAAATCAATAAAAATTGTTCACACGCAACAAAAAATGTCTACTGATATAAAACACAATTGTATTACAATCGTCCCGCACAATAGTAAAACACATAATACTTCGCCACAATATTTCGAACCGCACTGTGTAAATCGCCACTTAAACGCACGGTGTAATCGCCCGACAATAACTAACTGAGCGTCGCTAAGTATACTTGTATTTACACCCCGCCGAGGTTCCTAAATATTCGCTAATAGGCGTCTACTAGAAAACACTAGAACGTAATTCATTGCGGCCTTGAACACAACACGCGCGGACCGGTATGGTCTGGTATATCCCCGGTAGTTGACGCGTAATTAATCCAGGCAATAAAGGCCAAAAAACACTGATTAGAAAAAAAAAATCGTGTAGTTTTGGAATTTGGCAGAGTTGTGGGGGGGATTGTCCTGAACAACATGCTAAAAGTCCCCGTGGATAGTGGTTGCGCGGGGGTGGGGGAGCGTTGAAATGTCGTTTTCCTCAGTTTTCCCTAAATATCTAAAAAAACCGTGGGTTCTAGAAAAAAAACACTTTATGTACAAAAATTAAACTACATAAAATTTCCTACAAAAAAGATCTCAACCATTTTTCGGTAGAATTAATAGTTTAGAAAATACAGGGGAATGAAAAATGACGTAGTTTTAAAAATTCTTATTATATTACTTTTATTTAAAACAAAACAGAAGGAAGGTGTTCATTAAAATGGTATGATGCCAACCAAACAAGTTCTCAGAAAAATCTAGGTAGTAAAGGTAAATAATACACACAAAACTTATTATTGTAGAACATAGAGAACTAGTAAGTGAACTAGTAGTGAACTAATAAGTAGAGGTAAAATACTTCATGCCTACACAACACTGCAATATGAGGGCAATAGGGTAGGTAAGTACGTAGTGAAATTCGTTGCGAGGGCAATTGTTGTGAAAGACGCCCACAGCGGAAGGGGAGAAACTGCTTGGAACACAGCTCGTCTGGGAGAGTGAGAAGAGTGAGAACACTTGTTTCCCCCACTCTCTGCTATTCACACCGCCTTCCCCTCTTCATTATCCTGCTCGCACTACCGCTGTCGCTTCCCGCTCGCATTCCATATCCAGTTCTGTTAATGCTCTTGCCGTGTGCTTACGTACCGTACGGTGTGTGTCTAGTGTTCGTGCATCATACAATTTGTGCAGTTATGTAGTGTATTGAAAATGGCTAAAAAGTGTACTATATGTGAGGATGATGTTGTAAGTGATAGGTGTGATGTAGGTGAAAAGGGGATTAAGGGGTTAATAAAGGCAAGTGATGCAAGAAAAGATGGAAAGCATGAACTTTTTGCAGGTAAGAAAAATTTTGTTCTTCATGCTTCTTGCAGGAAACTGTATACGAGGCCTCAAACAATTGCAAGAGACTTGAAAGTAGCTCCTTCAGAGCAACAACCGGGAACATCACGTTCAGACCCCTGTTTGCGTTCAACCCAACTTCAGTTTCATTTTAAAACAAAGTGTTTGTTGTGTAGTGAAACTATTGACGATAAATTTTACGCTACACAGAGCAAAAGACATCTCCATAAGCATAGATAGGTTTACCCAGTACGAACAACTAAATTTGACGAATCTCTTTTAACTCGTGCAAAAGACCACAAGGATGAATAGGGAGACACTATTGCAAGACGTGTCAGCATTGTAGGAGACTTACATGCAACTGACGCGATCTATCACAATGACTGCAATAAAAAAATGTTTATAGCCACTGCACCTACTGGAAGAAAAAGAGGTCGTCCTGAGGATGACGCCGTTACAGAAGCAATGGAGGAGATTTACAGCTATTTAGTTGGAAAGGATGATTGTCAGTACTCTCTAGATGAGCTGATGGAGCAGATTTCTGGAGAAAAACCAACGCCAGCAACAGTCAGAGAAAAAATGAAGAAAAAATACGGACACCGCATTGTTTTTAGCACTATCCAGACACGAAAAACTGTTGTATGCTTTCGTGATGCTTGTGAAAAAATCTTAAATGATAACTGGTATACTTCATGGTGTAGTGATAAAAAAGCAGAACGGGAAAGAATTGTTAGAACCGCTGGTGCAATATTATTGGAAGATATCCAGTCAATGGCGTACGAAACCACTGTTTTCCCGCCTAGTGACGATTTCTGCAACGAGGCCGAGGAAATGGTGCCTCAGACTCTCAGGGCTCTTATGGATTCTCTTTCAGGAAAAAGGAGGGATAACGAGAAAGTGAAAAGGAAGTTAATAGCTATTTTCCATGCCATTATCGCAACCATTAGACCTCGACCATTTCTATCTCCTGTCCTACATGGTATCGCTTTGTTTAGGCTATCTACAGAAAGTTTGGATCAAAAAACTTGGTGAATCTACTGGCACGTTTGGGATTCAGTGCGTCATATCACGATGCCCAACAGCTGGAGCTATCAACCATCTACCACCCTTCAGAACCTACCCCTATAGGAACATTCAGTCAATATATTTTTGACAATGCGGATTTTAATGTGGCCACTCTTGATGGTTTAAATACTTTCCACAGCATGGGAACTATCAAGTGCATCACACCAGCCCGAGCTCTTCATCCTGCAGAAAATATTAAAAGGCTGAAAACAACTCCCTCTGCTGTAGAAGTAGGCAAGCTAGGTGTTCTGGAACTGCAGGCATTTGAGAATGTGAACAAGAACGCATTAAAGCACACTGTTGTTCAGGACTTGAATGTTCAACATCCCATTCCATCTGATATATTTGCACCCAGCCTTCCGGATGTAGTAATGAGTGGAAAACATAACGGTGTTCAAGCAAAAGTTAAAGCTGTGTACAAGAATGCCCAGTATATACACTGCTATGCCCATCAACTAAACTTAATTATTGAGCGCGCTGCATCACAAAACAAGCAAGTAAAAATATTTTTCTGTAATTTAGATGGCTTTACAACATTTTTTTCAAGATCTTCCAAGCGAACTGCCATACTTGATGAAGTAGTAAAGAAACGTCTCCCAAAATGTTCTAATACCAGGTGGAATTTTAAATCCCGTTGTGTGACAACAGTATTTATTCATAAAAATGACATTTCCGCTGTTCTTGAAAAAATCATAGATGACGAGAGTGACAAGTCCACTGTTCAGAAAGCACTAGGACTGAAAAACACATTAAATAACGATGATTTTAATTTTTGGTTAACATTTTTCAACAAAATTATGCCAGCCTGTGACATTTTGTTTAATCAATTACAGCAAGTAGAAATTGACAGTATTAAAACACACCAGTATGTTGCCTCATTCAAGTCACACATTCAAAACGTCAGAGATTATATTGATTTTGATGCCAGTCTGTCTGCAACAAATGATTTTGGAGAATCATCACAAAATCCAAAAAGGTCACGTTTTGATGAAAGCAAGAAGACTGCAGCTAAAGAAGTTTGTGACATAATAGTTACCAACATAGACGACAGATTTTTATTTTCAGACCATTTAGCAATAGCAGTTTTGTTGCAACCAACCCTGTTTTCTAAACATCAGCTTATCTTTCCAGAAACACAGTTACAAATTGCTGCTAAAGAATTTAATTTAAATGAAACTGCATTAAGACATGAACTGGTAGTTCTATACAGCAGGCCTGACTTCACAAAGGCAACTGGCGCATTGGTTCTACTCAATTTTGTATATGAAAACAATCTAGTTACTGTTTTTCCCGAACTGGTAAAACTATTAAAAATTATTTGTACAATCCCTATGACTACAGCAGAAAGTGAACGATGTTTCTCAACTCTCAAACGCATTAAAACATTTACACGTAATACAATGAAAAAGGACAGACTAAGTGCTCTGGGAATGTGTTCAATAGAAAAAAAATGTTAGAAATAACTCCTAACTTCAATGAATTAGTTATTGACCATTTTGCCAAACAAAAGGAGAGAAGAATGGATTTCATGTTCAAGCAAATAAACTAATCCAAGGTAGGGAACAAATATATTTTATTTAGTAATGCATGCATTTAATAATATAATTTCTTAAATATTTAAGTTTAGGAACGTGAACTGCTTAGGTATATAAACAATTTGTTTCAAACACTGTTTAAATATTGGTAGTTTGCAAGGTAGGTTTTTGATATTAACAATAATTTTAGTAGTGAAGCAAAAGATTCAATTTTACAATTATTTGATGATAATAGCAATAATTTAGTTTCTATTGGTGACGTTTTTTACATAATATATGGGTACAACTAAATTTTGCCCCCCCAGTCAAAAAAATTACCAGCCGCCACTGCTACTAATATTAATCTATGTAAATATAATATACGCTGATTTGTAAACAAAAATGAAAAAGTCCCAGGCGGTCTTATAATGATTTAAAAGATAAGACTGCGTGTTTTTCTTGGGAACTTGTTGCCCTCTCTTGTTGTTTGGCTACAAAGCTTTTATCGGCTGACTTGAAAATAAAATCTGAGTTACATACTTTTCATTAAATATTTTTTTATAAATTTTTCTGACAGTTCTGATTGTATTATGCTGTCTATCCATTTTTTGATACGTGTTAGTGAAAACAAATAAAGACGATAAAACAGAGGTTTCTTTATGCATACTTTGGTAATCATTGCATCAAAAGCAAAACTCAAGTTATCAGGTTAAGTAAAAAATTTTAATAGAAGTTGATAGTAGGGACTTATGAATTCCGAAAATTATATCTTATGTACGGAGTTCTTCCAAACGGCTGACGGTCTGTTAATTAGGGCACACGACTAACGGACTATTGATGTTTTAGTTTATCGTAAGTTAGGAACTCAGTTACCATATTTTTACATAATAAATAAAGAAGTAATATTTATTGTTTTAATATCACCCAAAGCGATCCTTAGAAGAAGAAAAACACGCACAACAAAATACTTATTAGAATTTCCTACTGAGATCTGTTAAGTTTCACCTTGTCTCATCTAACAATGTTTACAAAAACATTATTGTGTTAGTACAAAAAAACCGATTTAAAATCCGGGAAAATATTCATTTTGACACTAAAATTTATTTAATATATTGATACTGTAGTTTTAACATAAGTTCATTCTGAAACATTAAAAAAACAACATGTGATGTGTTAAAGGCCGAACTTTTAAAACGAGTTGTGACGTTATGGAAGTACCATGTATGCGTGGGTGCGCGCGCCCCGTGTCCGTGCGTGCGTGCATGACATTTTGGCAAGTAACGGGACGTGTGTAAGTTGCATGGGAGGAACTTTATGACCTTAAAATTTCAATATTACGGTGTTACATTACAAATGAAATTATTATTCTTAAATACGTACAATAGATATTAAAATTTATATTAAAATAGATTACATTAAGGTAATGTTTAATATTAAGAAAAAGCGTCACGATAAGAAACAGTTTATTTGTATTACTGTATGCATTCCTCAACATGCCAGACTGGCTTGCGCATCGGCAAATTTTGGGCTCCCCTGGACGCCAATGTAGGCATACCGGGTGTGTAAATTTTCACCACAATTACAAAAACTGAAGCCTCCCATATCCTATGTGGAGAATTGGAAGGGATTTTCTTACAACACGACTATGTTCAAAGCCTCAAACATTTACAATTTCTTGGAAAGAAACAAAATTAAAGATATTTAGCCATGGTTTCAGTAACATTAGCCTTTTAGAAAACCGTGAAATATACATTGTAGACCTACACAGTGAATGGGGGGGGGGTGTACCTTACGAATTCAAATATTTATAGAAGTGCTGACAAAAGTGTATTAAGACTTTAGAGAGAAAGTAAACACGACAAAGTTGGAACAAAGACTGAGGCTGATACTGGAGCTTTTCCTACTTTGAATAATTCTGTGGCCTATATACTTACTTTACCAGTGGTTGTGTGGACAGAATGTTTTCTGCCCATTGACTTAAGTAAAAACGAAATCATAAATAAATTAGATACTGAACCACTTGCCGTCGCGTTACACACAAAAATACCCTTAGCAGACAAAACAAATTTTGTATTGGTTTCGCTATAAATGGTGCACTGATGGGCAGGTCCGGCTCCAGGCAGGGGCGAACCGTGCCACCTCCCAGAGCGACAGATTCCGGAATGTTAAGTTTTGAAATTGTCAGATAACTGTACTAAACTGTGCAATGGCTTACCTCATGGTGAATCAAAAGACATCAATGTTATTGATTTACATGATGAACTTAAAATTGCTTTCAACAACTGTAAAACCTAAAAGTACGCCTGTCGAAACTTTAAAATTTGTTCAAGAGTATGGGTTCGCGCCAAATGTTGGTGTCGCTCTAAGAATTTTGGTAACATTACCTGTGACAGTGGCAAGCGAGAAAGGACTTTTTCGAAGTTCAAACTTATTAAAACTTCTCTCAGATCGAGTATGTCCGAGACTCGCCTGAGTGGTTTGGCGACTATACCTATAGAACGTCAGTTTGCTGAATCACTTGATTACAACGAAGTCATAAAGGAGTTTGCCAGTGTAAAAGCTAGACGAGCATTTTGTAACTAAGGTATATGATACATTACTTTTGTTATATTTCAATCATAATGAATTTTTGTTAATATTTTAATTTTAAGTCATCACATAGGCATACATTTTTATTGCCTCACGATTCCTTGCATTGTCCCTACAATTTTTATTGTAGCCGTTCGCCGCATCGTAAACGCGGAAAAGTTCTAGTTATTTGATAAACACAACAATGCAAACATTCCTAGTCGTCATTTGCAGGCAATCGCCTTATCTTTAGAGTAGCCCTAGTGTGCGTGAATGTGTTCAGAATTAAAATAGGGAGGGGGCGGCACTCATAAATACTGCACAGGGCGGAAGAAGCGCTGGGGCCGGCCCTGCTGGTGGGCATGCATAGCAACTGTACGTATATAAACTAAGATAAAAAACAAATGATTTTAAATTCTCTTGACAATTAAAGAAGTTTGTATAAATATAGTGGGCTATAATAAACAAAGTACAAGAAAATTATTTAGTTTGATTTCAGCAGGCAAGTGCGTTTTCTTTTATTTTAAAACGTAATATTTACGTTATTCCTATAATAATACAGTACAACCTCTTTTATATCCGGATCTTCCTGGGATCGGAGGTCATCCGGATAATAGAGGATCTAATTTTTAAATGTAAATTACTGTAAGTTCTTGAAAAAGACGGTTTTGTGTCGTTGTAAAGATATCTCATTTTACTGTACTCCAACGGTTGTTTGAATAGTTTTGTCATCGCGGGGATTCATAAAATCATACACATTATGTGTTATAGTACTAACCGAATTCGAGTAGGCCTATAATAAATACTGTACTACTGTATTTGCAGTACTGTAATTGTACAGCGACTCTTCTGTTTTAAACAAAAATTTCAAAATACAAAAAATATATACCGTATAAACCTAATTACTTTCGATTCGAATTACAGAGGAATCCGGTTCAACGAGATTCGCATAAAAGAGGTTGTACTGTGCTTTAAACTTTTAGAATCCTATCCATATTGTTTCAAATATGACCCTTTGTATAAAATAAAACTACATTTGTGGCAGTGTGGATCTTTACAACATACTGTGAAAAATTTGAGCAGCCATATGAGGAAAAGATCTTTGACTGACCTGGCGACACTGTAATACTTACGTCATCAGCTGTGGGAAATGTGCACAGAACAGGCCCTATACATTTGCTGCACAACGCATATGGGAACAATCTCCTGCCAGTACAAAGGCATCGCGACCCACCAAACATTCGGGTAAAATGCCGAACAGTGTCTACGATATCCACGAACGCATTTAGTTCTGTGGAATCACACGAGAGGACTACGTCTAATTCGGGTTCATTAAAGCCTAGGCGCACAACACCGTTGGCGATACCACTCTTATCCACCATTCGCATGTTCTGCATCACCTGAACAAATAAAAAGCAAAAACAAAGCATAATTTTAAAATAATGTATTATTCGACTAAACCTTGCATATGACTAGGTCCAGTGATGGAATTATTGGAATTATGCCTAAGCCAAAATTACTTCAGATTTAACAATAAATTTTACATACAAGAAAATGGATTACCAATGGGATCACCGCTTTCACCATTAATGGCAGGGATATTCGTGAATAACTTTGAAATTAAAATTTTAAAAGATGTAGATAAAGAAAGAAGAATTAAAAAATGGATCAGGTATGTAGATGACATACCAATAGTTTGGGAAGGTGAAGTAAATGAATTTAAAAAATTTACGGAAGAATTAAATAACATAGAAAAAACAATAAAATTTCAAGAAGAAATTGGAGGAGTAGAAATTAATTTCCTGGATATCAATATAAAAATTGAAGATAACAAACTCAAATTCGATATATATAGGAAAGAAATATACTCAGATTTAATAATTCCACAAGAATCATATCATCCAGTCAATTATAAAATGGCAGCATTAAATTCATTTTGCTATAGAGCTATAAATTATCTAGAAAATGAAGAACTCAAACGAAAAGAATTAAAGAAAATACAACAAATAGCAAAAAGTAATAATTACAACCCTAAAATAATTAATAGAATAGTTAAGAAAATAGAAGAAAATAAAGAAATAGAAACGAAGGAAAAAGAAAAAACAAATGAAGAAAAGAAATATAAAGGAGCAATAACATACATAGGATATCAAAAAAAATGTTACAAAAATGTTTCGAAAAATACGAAATACAGATAGGATTCATAAAATAAGTGACGGACGTTGGTAAAATGCCTAACGGAAAAAATATAGACGAAGTTCCCGTAAAGAGCGGCAGCCGTTAAAACAATGAACTCACTATATGAAAGACTTTAGTAAACTATATAAAAGTGAATTACAAATGAAGAAATATTTTAAATATAGTAAACAATAAATAAAATTAAAACAATAAGAAGAATACACTAAAAATGACGAAGTGTAATAACAGATTACGAAACAGTTATAAGTCAGAAAGTAAAATAATAACATGAAGAAATTAACGGGAGATTCTTAAAACAATTGATGGACGTTGGTAAAATGCCTAACGGAAAAATGTGTACAAAGTTCCCGTGACGAGCGGCAGCGGCAAGAACCATTAGGAGGGGCGATGACAAAAGGGGAGGGGCCTAAAGTATAAAAGCCTACAACGTACAGGCGACAGACGTTGTTCAAGACCTGATGATGTCAGAGATGACGAAAAGCTTTGTCTGAACAAAAATTGTAGCAGTTTATCAACTTCATAAAAGAAATAGTAAGGATGGCTGCTAATTCAAATAATACGAAGAATTTCATTATTACTAAATAAATTTGAAATATAGTTACAAGTTACATAGAGTTATTATTACAGATACACCTGAACCCCAAATACATACACGCCATTATAGAAATGTTATATAAAGAGTATAAGTTAAATTAATGTACAGACTAAAATAAACAAAGAAGGGTAATTTGTCACCTTTTGGCGTCCCAAAGAACGTGGGACTCCACAAATTTAAAATGCACTTAAATGTTGGTATTTACAATGTTGCATATTTGGCGCCCAACGTGGGGCCCGATCCCCACCATTTAAATATTAAAACTTTGTGTGTAGCTAATTGGTTGCTCTAAAAATAAGGGTGTGTTAAATGAAAAACATATTATATGTAATAATAATTATTTATATTAAACATTAACTGAATGTTATGTTAATTGTTGTGTATTAAAACACAGCTGGCGCCCACAAATAATATTGTTTGTCTATGTAACAGGTGTAACTGTAATGAGTAATAACTATTAATAAAAATAAAGAATAAATAAATAAGTAGTGAACGGTTATCAATAATAATTGTTAAAGAAAAACTACTAAATAAATATTTTAATAATACTTCAACAGGACTCCAGGAAATTTGGACATAGAGGCGTTTCAAACGATGATGCGTGCTAGGATAGACGAAATAAGCACAAAACAAACGGAAAAATAAAAATGCTAAAATAGACGAATTAAAAGAATCTAATAAGAAACAATTAGAAGAACAAACTGAAAATTTTAAAGACACCATAAAAATCTCGGAGAGTCTAGAAGAGTTAAAAATTGATAATCTTGAAATAAAACAAAGTATAATTGACAGTAATGCACAGTTAACCGACAAAATTAGTGACACTAACATACTTATTGATACTTTAGAGAATAATTTTAAAGAAGCCTTACATGAGCAAGTTATACGGATTGAAAATAATCAAAAAGAATTACGCCTCGAGTGGAGAAAAGATTTAAAAGTATCGCATAAACAAATAAAGGATAATTTGAATGAGACTTTAAATACTATAACGCGAGAGCAGGATGATAAAATTCAAACTATTAATAATATGTCGCAAGCAAATACCAGTAAAATTAGATAAATAGAATCACGCACTGTAGTCATTGAGAATAAAATTGAAGAAACTACGAAGGACCGTTCGGGAGACGTATCACATATGAAAGAAGAAATTCGAGAGGAAATGAACCATCTACGAAGTGAGCTGAGAAGACGACAGAACCAAATGACCATATTTCCTACACCAATGGAAGAAAGGAGCAGACTTAAGTTCTCAGGTGGTAAAGGGGAGAACAGTATGGAATTCCTAGCTAGAGTAGAGAAGGAAATAGAGAAGATTGGCAGTGCAATAAATGACGACGAGAAGATAGACTTCGTCACACGATATCTTAGAGATTCAGCCAGCCAATGGTACTCTATTATTAGAGATAACGTCAGTACATATCAGCAGTTTCGTGAAGCATTCGAGAACCGATACTGGAATTTACATACCCAACGACAAGTACGGGATCAACTCGAATATGGAAAGTTCAATGCACAAGGACAGCAGAGTATTGAACAATACACAATTACGCAAATGGAACGCGTAAAGCATCTTAAACCTAAATTCTCAGAATACGAAATTGTTTCAAAGTTATCTTACCATTTTCAGCGAGATATCCAGTTAGCAGTTTATATGCAGGGAATTAAAACCATAGAAGAATTTTTAATCCTTGTGACACAGTCGGAGAATATCAATAAAGGTAAGAACACACAATACTGGGAACAAAAACACGCAAATCACCACTATAATTATCACAGAGATGACAAGAAAGCAATACAAAACATTACACTGCACCGTGATAATTACAAAATAAATTATTCGCCACCAATATACAACACTACAACGCGCACAGCTACAGAGACTGAACGAATAAATCCAGCTAAACGACAAGGAGACGTTGTATGGTCGTCCAATCGTAAACAGTTTTCAAAACCAGCTGACAAACGCGTTGCCGCAGTACGAAGGTACGACGAGAAAAAATTGAAGAGAGACAGCGAGAAAATGAATGAGATGGAGACAGCAACGTACCACAGTCGGCCGTCTACGTCAAAAGCGTCACAATGACTGAATAAACGGAAGCAAACTTATAAAATAAACAACATATACCCCTGCGATATTAGGGAGGAATTATTAAGCACCGAACAGGATGTAAAGTGAGACGAACAACAAACACAATGTCCTATTGTGACTGTGAGCATAAACAGGTGTAAAATACGGATGGTAGTTGACACCGGCAGCCAGCTGTCAGTTCTTAACGCTGCATGGGTTCAACGCAATAAGAAATATTTTTAAAATACTGCAATTTTACCTGTAAATAATTTAAATATCACAACAGCTACCAATAAAAAAGAAAGAGTTAAACAACAAGCATATGTAACTCTAACATATAAAAATCTAGAATTAGAACACCCCATGATAATTATGCATAAATTGATTTATGATGGAATTTTAGGTATCTATATACTAAATACAATAAATGCTAAGATTAATGTTAATGGTAATACAATTGTGTGTAACTATAAAAATGTTCAATATGAATTAAATATGAATAGCGAGGAAGAAGAGTACAAGGTAAGTGAAATGCCTATTACTTTGTACAAGCCACAAATACAGTATGGTCCAACTCGACATGTGAATGCGGCAGATGAAGGAATGACGACACAGGAAGAAGAAAAACTGCACGAATTAATAGAAGAATACAGTGATGTATTTAGTGAAGTACCGACGCAGACGACAGTATACGAGCACTCTATAGTTGTGTCAGACCCTACGAAAGTCATTAGGAGGACGTACCCTATCCCAACGCGATATGAGGAAGAGGTTGAACTGGAAATTCGGCGCATGATTGAAAATGGAGTCATAGAGCGATCGAACAGCAAATTCCTGAATCCTCTAGTGGTAGTAAAGAAGAAAAGTGGTGAGATACGTCTATGCCTTGACGTGAGGGAGCTGAACAGCATTGTATTAAAGGAGTATGACTGTGCGCCAACTGCGGACGAATTATTTACTAAGCGTGAAGGAGCGAGGTATCTGACGAAGCTAGATTTACGCTCAAGTTTCTGGCAGATTCCTATTCGTGAAGAGAATAGAAAGTACACCGCTTTCCTGTATAAAAATAAATGCTACCAACACAGGGCAGTACCCTTCGGATTAAGCACGAGTTTGGCAGCCATCGTAAAGTGTCTAGAAAGAGCCCTAGGACCTGAGGTGGAACCCTACACCATGGTATTTGTAGATGATACCTTAGTTGTATCTAAAACGTTAGACGAACATATAAAACATCTAAGTACGATATTCCACAAGTTTATGCAAGCGAACATATCCCTTAACCTAGACAAATGTGAATTTATCAAATCCTCTATCCAATTCCTAGGTCACGTTATCTCCTCCTCTGGTATTCAACCCGATCCTATCAAAATTTCCAGCATAACTAATTTCCCTATACCCCGGAAATCTCAAAGGGTCAAGAGCATTCTTAGGACTAACAGGATACTACAGAAGATTCTCACCGTTATATGCAAAGTATACGCAACCGCTACTAGAGCTGACGAAGAAAGGACAGACATGGAAATGGGAGAAGAAACATCAAAATGCCTTTAACCAAGTGAAAGAGTTGTTCATCGAAAAGATTATGTTACATCATCCTCAACGAGGAGGAAAATTCGTAATATACCCCGATGCTAGTGACTACGCAGTAGGAAGTGTACTGTATCAACAAGATACTACGGGAGAGCACCGAGTTATTGCCTACGCCAGTAGAGTCTTCAAAGGAGCTGAAAAACACTACTCCACATCAGAAAAAGAAATACTTGCTATAGTGTACGCTCTTAAGCAATTCAGATATTATGTTTATGGTACTCATTTTGAGATACATACTGACCACCAAGCATTATCATTTCTATTGAAATGCAAAGTAACAAATGCCCGTTTATTAAGATGGATTTTAGCTATTGGCGAATACTCATTCACCATTAAATACTGTAAAGGTAAAGACAATATTATAGTTGTCTTGATTATTCATCTCTTCTTTCACAGCACTAACACTTAACTAAATATGAACTTTTGTCATGTGAAAAACTTACTATTTTATCGGACGCGTTTCGGCTTAGTATCCGCCTTCTTCAGCTTTGGTAACAGACTGCCAGCATTTTGTAACGGTTGTGTGGAAGGTGAAGTGGGGGTGGTGTGTGGCGGAAGGGGATTGGCGCGGGGATTCAATTTACTGTTTGTTTTCTGTATAATTGTGTCAAAAAGTGTATGTGATTTATATTGTAATTGATCGTTGAGTATGTTGTTTGGTTGTGTTGTGTGGTGTTTATATATTTCGTATTGTTCAGTTGTGTTGAGTTTTTGACCTTTGGGTATGTAATGTAGAATTTCAAGATTAGTGTCTATGTTGGTGTAACTGTGGTTTTCTGTGTGTATGTGTGTGGCAAATGCAGAGTGTATATTGTTGCTGGTTAAAGCTTTTAAGTGTTCAGAATAACGGGATGAAAAAGATCTTCCCGTCTGGCCTATGTAGAAACTAATGCAGTCATTACAATTTAATTTGTAAACACCTGGTTTGTTATATTTGTCTATGTCTGTGTTTGTATTACTGATGTGTTTTTTTATGGTATTGGTTGTTCTGAATGCTATTTTGTATTTGTGTTTTCTGAATGTATTGGCGATTTTGTGTGTGTATGAGTTGTGGTATGTGAGTGTGATGTACTTATTGTGTTGTGTGTTGATGGTATTTAGTGTTTTGTTGTTTTTGTTTTTGATGCGTTTGTGTAGTATGTTTATTAAATTGGGGTTATAACCGTTTTTTATTGCTATGTATTTTATTGTGTTGAGTTCGTCGGTGTAATCTTGTTTATTTAAGGGTATTTTAGTTAGTCTATGGAGCATATGGTTGAAGGCCGCATATTTATGTTGTGTTGGGTGGTTTGATGTGTTGTGAATAACCATGTCGGTTGTGGTTGGTTTCCTGTATATTTTGTACGTGTGTGTATTGTTAGTTTTGTTAATTGTTAGGTCTAGAAAATTTATACTATTGTTTTGTTCAGTTTCCAGTGTAAATTTTAATTTGTGTTGTATAGTGTTTATGTATTTGTGGAAGTTTTCAACTTGTCTTGTGTTGCCTTTGAATAAAAGTAATATATCATCTACATACCTGTGCCAGTATATAATTTTGTTAGTGTATTTGTTGTTGTTTATTATGTGGTTCTGTTCAATGTTGTGTATATATATTTCTGCTAGTATTCCTGATATGGGGGATCCAATCGGGAGTCCTTCTGTTTGTGTGTATATTTTGTTATTGTATGTAAAGTAATTTTGTTCAGTTATTATTTTGGTAAGTGTGATGATTTCTTGTATGTGTGTTTCAGGTGTGTTGTTTTGTCTGAGTAGTTGTTCTAGTGTTTGTATGGTTTCTTTGATGGGGACATTAGTGTATAAATTGGTTATATCAAAAGATGCCAGAGTTGAGTTATGTGGGATGTGTATGTGTTCAGTTTTCCTGACTAGGTCAATGTTGTTTTTGATAGAGGTGCTGTTGCTGAGTTTTATGTTTTCTCTGATTATTTTGTCTAGTTGTTTTGCTATTTTGTGGGAGGGGGCTTGTGTGTTGTTTATTAATGGTCTGATTGGAAAGTTAGGTTTATGTATTTTTGGTAATGCATTTAGTTTAGGGGGGTTAGGTTTTATTTGTTTAAGGTATTTGGCGTTTTCTGGTTTGATTATATGTTTGGTGTTGTTTATAAATTTATTAATCTGTTTATGAAATTTTAGTGTGGGGTCTTTATTTATTTCCGTTATATTATTTTCGTTGAAGAAACTTTCGATTTTAGTGTTTAATTGGTGTTTGTCCATTATGACGCTAATGTTACCTTTGTCGGCTTTTAGGATTGTTGTGTTGTGTTCGAGTAACTTGTGTTTTACACTATTGAGTGTTTTTATTTCATTGTTGTGTATTTTTGGTTTTGTATGTGTGTTTTGAAGTTTTCTTTTTATGTCGTGACGTATCGTGTCTTGGTCGTTGAGGTGCGTGTTTTGTACAGCCGTTTCTGCGTCTATGATGATGTCGCGTATGTGTTTATTGTGATTTTTGATGTTAGTTGTATTGGTATTCAAATTATGTTTCAGTCCTTTGTTTAATAAATTCATTTCATCTTTTGTGAAATTAATGTGTGTTGTATTAACTACGCGTGCGTGGAATATGTGTGCCGGTTCAGGGATTGATTCAATTGTGTGTGTTGTAAGGTTAGTTATTTTTTTGTTGTGTCGATGTTGTATTGTCAATATACAGATTAATATTGTCAATATACAGATGTCAAGATACAATATTATAGCTGATACACTAAGCCGATACATCAAAGAAGAACGTGAAGAAGTCTATGAGAGCAAAAAGAAAGAAGTACGATTGTTATCAATTAAATTTAAAGAGAATGATGAAGTAAAACAAATGCTGAAAAATTTAGCACAACAAGATTTGGATGTGACAATAAGGGAGATGAAGGACCAAGAACAGCTACCAAATCATTATAAGGTACTTAATGGAATTTTTTTCAGGTCAGTAAGACAAGACTGGAAGATAGTACTAAGAACGACATGTTACAGAAATTAAATCAACCAGCACATGAGAGTTTAGCACATGCTGCTGCTCTCAAATGTTATCTGAGTCTACGAGAGGATTTTACGATTAATAATATGTATCGAAAAATAAAGGAGGTGAAGAAGTGTTATGAGTGTCAAACGGCGAAAGGACCGAATTTACACACATACGTAGAAATGCAGAGCATCCAGAAGGAGCACAAAGGGAGAGCTAATTGCAGTGGACTTTCTGGGACCACTACCACGATCAAGTCGAGGTATGAAGCACATATTGGTATGTATCGATGTGTTTTCCAAGGAAGTCCGACTGTACCCAATTATGCGACCCACAACCAAAGTTGTTCTAAAGATACTACTGCAGAAATATATACCGACATATGGAAAAATGAAGAAGGTACTCAGTGATCAAGGTGTACAATTCCAGATTGAAAAATGGGAGAGGACGTTAAGGGAAAATGGAATACAACCTGTACTCACATACATAAGACATCCTCAAGGAAACCTTGCTGAGAGAGTTAACAAGGAATTAGGTAAATATTTACGAATATACTGCCATGATCAACACAATAAATGGGCAGAATATTTACCATTTCTTGAGAAGGCCATCAACGAAAATTATAGTGAAGCAACAGGATATACTCCAATAGAATTGGAAGAAGATAAGAAGCCAAAGAGATTTTGGACCAAGTATATACACAAACCTAATAACCAGAATGTACCTGTACCAATAAGTGTAAAAATTGAATACGCAAAGCAACGGATAATAGAAAGAGGTAACAAGAGAGTAGAGAGATATAATCTAACTCACAAACTACAACAATTTAATGTAGGAGAGAGTGTACTACTCAAAGCAAATCCTGTTGGGAAAAGAAGCGAGAATACGGCGAAGAAATTCTTCAGACTTTATAATGGACCGTATACGTTAAGACAGCGAGTAGGACAACACACTTTCATCGTATATGATGAGATACAGAAGAAAGAAATTGGTAAATTCCACGCAACGTCATTTAGGAAGTTCTACACATAAAAGTAATGAGGTCAATGAAACCACTCAGATCAGCTGTTGTTGAAGCCACCCTACAAGGTCACGAGCAGTGAGCGTGTGAAAAGGGGAGGGAAGACGTATGTGTACACTCCAATTAAGGGTGAAATGACGAATACTATTCTTTATTATTTGTTATATTTTTTTTACAACAATAATAATAATAAAAAAAATTTAATAAATAAATTTTTTTATTACCAAGCAGAGGGATAATGCGACAGTACAGATAAGTGGTGTGCTGAGCATTGAATATAAAAATTTAAATATACATAATAAATTGTAAAATAATTAATAATGTATTAGAAGTAAGCATGTCAGGGATTGCAAGGTTGGCTCAGACAAAAATATGGACAGGTGTTTCGACCTGAATCGACTTGTGCACACACACAGATGTAACTGAAAGTGTGTACAACAGTATTTTTCATGTGTGTGTGACGCAGGTCTATGCAGGCGAGTTTGCCACCCCAGTATGAATAATTGCGTAATTACTGTTTTTCCGTAATTATTCATAAACTATAAATAAGGAGTAAAATCCAAAGACACAATAAAATGTAATAAAATTAACTACATACTGTGTACGAAAACCACGTGAAAGGGACACACCGTACGAGTGTAGTGGCGAAATAACTGTGTACAGATCGAAAGGGTTAAGTTACAATGTCCAAAAGTACAGTGAACATGTGTAGTGAAAATAGTTATAAGATGGGTATAAGAGTATACTTACAGGACTCTGCAATTCGCAGAAATATAAGAAATAGCGAAATTGACGAGGAATGGGGGAACAAAACCCAGAGACAATTTCAGACATGTCGATTTCGTACAACTGCAAGTGTTAACCAATACGTGGGTATAAATAGGACACACACGCTACAGTTGTATCTTTTTTGATCACCCACAGTTGCAGCGGGAGCTTCTGCCCGTCCGCACGGAGTATTTATTTTTTGTAAATAGTTTCATCCTTCCAGTTACTATGTTCCTGAGTTGTAAATACAATCACTTTTAAATAGTAACAGAATTACACGAGAAGAAAATCCATATAAGATGATCAACTGACGTCCGAAACAGCACGAATAGAAGTAACATGAAGTTCCGGAGAGCGAGAGAGCTGACGACTTAGTTCCAGAGAGCGAGACGACGCTGGAGTCTAGAGCGGCTGCGCTAGACAAAAGGAACATTACTGAAGTCTGGAAACGACGCTGGACAAGAGGAACATTACTGAAGTCTGGAAACGACGCTGGACAAGAGAAGCGACGCTGGACAAGAGGAATTGATGCTGGAGTTCGAGACGAGGACGATTACAGATGGATCGATTGCGATTGAGTATGATTGACAACAATAAGGTGATAAACAACTTATTTATCTCTTAGTCGAACAATTAACTCAAAGACAATTAAAGACATTATTGTTTTATTTTAAAGTTAAGAGCCAATGTTTCTTGTAAATATAGAGTTAAAATGGTAGATATTATCGAAGTAAGATTAACGTAAACAAGAGCTCAAATTAGTATTGAAATGAAAAGAATACAAAGCATTTAAGTAGAAAAAAGTAGAGTTTTATAAATCAGTACTGAAAAAGAAAGATAAATTCAGTAGCTATTAAAATGTTGCACATTTATTGATATTTAGAAGCACACTAATAGTCTGAGTAGTCAGGAAATGATATTTTTAATAAAATAATTATTAGAATAGAATATTTAGTCAGTAAGGATGTATACAGCGTAAGCCTTACGGCATAGTAACAAAGCAATAATGAATGTTTTTAAGTCGAATCAAGTGCCTTGCGCACAATTTCATTATTACTAAATAAATTTGAAATACCGTTACAAGTTACATAGAGTTATTATTACAGATACACCTGAACCCCAAATACATACACGCCATTATAGGAATGTTATATAAAGAGTATGAGTTAAATTAATGTACAGACTAAAATACACAAAGAAGGGTAATTTGGCACCTTTTGGCGTCCCAAAGAACGTGAGACTCCACAAATTAAAAATACACTTAAATGTTGGTATTCAAAATGTTGCAATATATATATATATATATATATATATATATATTGTAACAAGATATATGATCCAAATATTTTAAGTAACAAAATATAAACACATGTCATGATAATTGAGATAACAAGACACATCAAGTATTTACTCTGAAAATGCCAAGCATGAAACTACATAAGCAACTCATCAAGAAGAATGAACTCACAACGCAGGAGTTAAAAAATGTAATGGTAATAATAAATAATAATAATAAATAAGAAGAAAGAAGATACATTGTAACGTAACAAAATTGTAGTTACATATAAATAATATCTAATAAATTGAATAAGAATATACCACGAACATGTCTGAGCCAAAATGAGAAAAAATACCTAAAGTATTAAAGCCAAGTGTGTATCCACTTACAAGTAATGTCGAAGCAAACCAACGCAGGAGAAGGAAGAGCTATAATGATAGCAACATCAATGTGATAAGAAGAGGAGAGTATATAAAAAGCCAAACAAATACGTTTAGCAACAAAGGCCCAATAGATCATACAAGTGAGGGAACAACACGATATCAATACGACCAATAAATCATACAAGTGAGGGAACAACATAATATGAATACGACGAATAGATCATACAAGTGAGGAAACAATAAATACCCTATAAGTGAAGAACCATATATATATGAAGAAGAAGAAACCTGAACACTAGAAGAGGAGATGTGCATATTGTAAAGAAGAAGAGGAATGTATAATAAATAATGAAGAATATTTAACAAGGACAAGACAAAAAGACTCCCAGTGTAAGGAATGCAATACGACCAGGAAGATAATAAGGCATGTATGAGGAATGCCGGACTAGTGGATTATAATACCCTCCAACAAGGAAGAATATAATAAAGAAGAGATAACCGAGAATCAAGTGTTGACAACTTAATAAGTAGCCACAAACTATGATAGTGAGTGTCTTATATGAGTGCATCGATTCATAGTAAAATAACACAACCCCAAATAAACACCACAGACAATAAAAGTGTAATGTTTATGTAAAAGGAAGACAAAAAGTGTTAACAAATAAAAATAGTGAACCCCAAATAAATGACACAAACATTTAGTGTATGTTTTATGAACCAAGATTATGACAAAATACAAACATAGTAAGACCACAAATATACTGAGATTAAAGGGAGAAACAATTGCTCAATAACAACTGAAACTGAATATATAGTCCTTAATGATATATGTGTTTAAGTATCAAAAGAGTAGAGAGTAAAAAACCAATATGTAATGTAATAATTAATGTATTGTAAATGAGACAATCTGCTATAGAGAGACAAGACAAGTTACCCAAGCCAAAATATAAGCACATAACATGTACAATTATAACAAATAAGAATTATGTAATAATGTATGAACAAATAGTATAAAATGTGTATAAATTAGTGAGAATATTGTAATATTCAATAGTAATAACATTTTCATAACAAAGTTATAATAATTAAGCAGAATGATGAACAGATTAGGATGTGTATTGTTGTCAAATCAGTAAGAGACACATAACCTCAACTGAGCAGGATCTACAACATAACACCACAAGTAATAATTAGAAAATTGCAATTATAAGTAACTGTTCAAATAAACAACCAAAATAGGATAAATGAGTAACCTAATGAACCCAATATGAGTAAAGAAATACATCTATATAATCTATATTATTTAAACAAACAATAGCCAGATTAACAAACCACAAGATGACCATCAAAGTTAGACAAATTACTCACTTAAACTTGATAAAAGAAAGGAAAGTAGGTTGACAGTAGCAACTAGAGTATTCAATACCTCTACGAGAACCTTTAGCAAACACTAAATACACAAGATGTGTAAACAATAATAAACAAGTATACATAACCCAGGAGGCTAGATGTAAAAAGCCATCTTACTGTAATTTAATGAATGTTGGACACAACAAAAAGGTATTATACACTATAGACAAACTACATATGTACAAGGTCTAGGTACACATTAATGGATTAAAACACGTCCATTAACTACAATTAATGATAAACTATGTATTTAAAAATAACAAAATGATGACATGTTGTGTTAAAGCCATCTAATATAAGTATATTGTTACAACACAAATAAGCCACCCCAGTACCAGGGATAAAAAAGATAATTCTTAATGTAAATTTACTTCATATTAAATAAAATGATTAAATATAAATAAAATATAAAAACTATGACACGACAAACGACGACATTACCCAACCCAAGTAATTGACCCAACAACAGGAAACAAAAGAAGAAGGGAACCACAAAAAATAAACAAGAAAAAAAGTGATTGACCAAACAAACAGGAAACAAACAAAAGTAGGGAAGAAACCAAAACCAAAGAAGAATAAAGACAATTGAAGGAAGTGAACGAATTCCTATAACTAAATAAAATCAAACCAGACAAGAAGGGGAGAACCGAATTAAAATGAAGACAATTGAAAATGGAGAAGGAGAAGAAGAAGAAGAAGAAGAAGAAGAAGAAGAGGAGGAAGAATGAAGAGGAAACGAAGTGAAACCAAGAAATAAGAAACACCACATATAAAAGGGAGAAATGGTACGGTCAAATATAGAATATTTTGAATAAAACCAATAATTATCCACTAATGGAAATAAATATTATTGTAAATGAGATAATTTATATACCTGTTTTAAACAAAAACAGTAAAAAGTAACCTAGTAAAGAAAAGTACACTAACCCAAATATTAGAGTTAGATATAGTGAAATATATAGCAAAATATCATTAATACTATGTATAATTTATAATGAAAGAAATAGTGAGAAAGAGAAAGAGAAATAATTATAGGGATTACCCACTAAAAAACACTTAATATAAACAGTGAAAAAGTGCAATAGTGAAGGTGTAAATACCCCAAAATAGTGAGTGTATCAGTGATAAACACCAATTAATTAAAGGTGAAAGTGATAAGTGGAAAAAGACATTATAAATAATAAAAAGGTAGTAATAGATAAGAAAACACTTAGTAAATCATTGATGAACCAATAAGTGATTTAAGAGTGAGCTTGTAAAAAATTATATAGTTAAGGATAATTAAAAATAGTATTTCAAGTAGAGATAGATAAAGGATATGATGTTATTCAGGGAAGAAAGCCCATGTAAAAATCATTTGAACGCTCCAGCTGTCAACGCTGATAACACCAATCTATCTTGTTAATTCACAAATTTAATTGTTTTAAAATAAACAATTTGGCGCCACCCGGGACTCGCAACCCCTATGAAATTACAGGTAGGTTGTACTGATAATTGTGACCACGCTACGGACTTCGGTAGCAACAACCACTAATGTAACGACAGGTGTGAGACGAACACACCACACTAACCCTTAATACACATAAACTCAGGTGTACACATTTTACAGATACGATCGAGCCTATTAGAAACGTTACAGATTGGCGACCAACGTAGTGAGGCTAGAAAAGGACGACTAGCGGCGATTATGAAAAGACATCATATGGTTACAAGACTCAAAAGTAAGAAAGGATCAAACCAAGAAGAAATGGAAGAAATTGAGGAAATGATTGGAGGATTGTTTGAAGAGGATCCCCAGGAAAACCAACCAGAAATGGAAGCAGAAGTAATAGTAAACAACCAAACGGAGAAACCAGTTCACGATAGTGAGAAAGAACAACAGTCGGGAGTTCACGAACCAGCACAAGAGGTTCGAGCCTGCAAGATATCATGAATTTTATAGCAGAAACTTCAAAGAAACAGGAGCAAAAAATTAATAGTAAAATGGACCAAAACAAGGAAGAATTGAATAAAAAATTTGAATCATTGCAAGAGGGAAGGAAAGAAGACAGGGAATTTTCGAAGGAGAACATAGAGCTCCTGAATAATAAATTGGAAAGCAACCAGGAGGCGTTGAAGAGAAGCCAAGAGGCGCTAGAAAAGAGGAGTGAAGAGCTGAAGAAACAGATCAAGAAGGATCTGGAGATAGTGAATAAGAAGATCGAAAATAGCAATGAATCGCTCCAACGAAAATTGAAGGAAGACAGCGAAAAAACCAAGGAGGAACTGAAACAACAACTGGTAGAATGTCGGGAGGAGATCAGACAAACGGTAACCGAAACAAATGAGACTGTGATACAAGTCCGGGAAGAGTTAAACAATAAAATCAGCAATGTCGAGGAGGAAGGTAGAATGAGAGCGACAGAATTTTATCAAGTCACCACCGAAGAATGCCAGAGAAATAAACAGGAGGTGATTAAGAAACTGGAGGAGAGGCATCAAGAAATACAAATAGATGTCAATGATCGTGTAGAAAAGGTGTACACCGCCATCAACAAAATAGACGGACAGACCAAAGAAAACAAGGAGAAGATCCAGGGAATCAGCCAAAGGGAGAGACAAATGCAGGAAGAGCTGGACGCACTGATGGAGAAACCTTGTCATAATACACACATAGTAACCAGCGAGAATAGAGAGGTAATCAACTTCCGCAGTTACCGGCGGAATCCAATGGAATTCCTCAAAAGAGTAGAGGAGTTAATAGAAAAGAATAGGGAAACCAGGTGGACAAGCGTAAGAAGCCTCATAGATGAAATGTTCCGAGACACCCACGACAACTGGTGGACAGCAACTCGACCAGAAATAAATGATACTCAGGAATTTAAAAAACAATTCCGAGAAAAATATTGGTCGGAGTCCACCCAAAATGTAGTCCGTAATGACATTAGCAATGGGAGGTACGAACCACAAGCAGGACACACTCTAACCTCCTACTTTTTAGGAAAGGTATGTTTGGCCCGAAACCTAGAACCCAAGATACCTGAGGAATCTCTGGTGATACAGCTTGGGTACCACTATGAGGAAGCTGTACAAAAAGCCAGGAGACAAGGGCAAATAAAGACGATCCAAGGAATGGCAGCGTGTTGGAGGATCACGAGAACGATGGACAATATAAGAAAAATCGACTAGTGAACCAACGGTATAACAAGTGGAATGATAATAATAATGCACCCAATGTCAACCTACCCTACAATCACACACAAAACGGCAACCGGAACAATGTGAACCGGAACAATAACAACTATAATAATGAACAGCCATTTAACAGGAATACACAGAATCATTCTCCGAATAACCAGCCATTTAACAGAGGCCAACCAAACAATCATCCGGGAAACCAGAATAACAACAGGAACATCCCAAACAATAATCCACCAAACAATAGTTACAGGGGAGCTGAACCGGACCAACGCACAAATGGTCACCCCAACAACAATAACTACTATGGCAACCGGTACAACCCAAATTATCAGTACCACCCGGGACCCGGGGGAAACCAAAATAAAGGCGACGGCAGACGCCAAGTAAATTTCATTCATGGGCGTAGACAAAATAACCACAGGAGATATAGTCCGAACTGGCATACAAACCCATGGTACCACGAATCGAATAATAACAGCAATCAGTTCTCAGAGAGTAGGACTAACGAACCACCAAGGGATGAAAATAACCATCAACAAGGACCGAGCAACGAGACGGATGACCAGTCGAATAGTCTGGCCACAAATCAACAACCACCTTTAAACTAAAGAGGTCAGTGGAAAAACCTAGATACCCTTCACATGACCAATCACTTGGGTTAATACGTCGTGTAATGTCAAAAGATAAACACAAAGTAATTACAATATTATATAACAACTATCTAAAGAATATCCGAGAGGAACTTCTCGAAGAAGAGGCCAACCAGTTACAACAAACTAACAGCGAAATTGTCCATATAAAGGCTACCATAAACGGCACTATAACCATAATCATGGTTGACACGGGATCTAACATCTCTCTAATAAACCAGCCTGAATTAGAGTGGATTCAAGCCAACTCTCGAACACCAATCTCTACACTGCCAATAAACAATATAATAATCATTGGCGCCATTGGCAAACAAAATAAGACGGTAAGAAAGCAAGTTTCATTAGAATTAGACAATCAAAAATCAACCATCCCTATTGTATTTCTTGTGGCCAATGGGCTACCATTCAGCATGCTCATAGGATGTGATGTATTAAGAAGATATTCGGCAGTTATCAACCTGCAAAAGGGAGTCGTGTTGCTAACTTCTGAACAGGGAATTTGGTCTGCAAATATCATAAATTGTAATTCAACTCCAACCGCTCTGAATCAAGACCCAGGATTGAAGAGTTACTACTGTCAAACGCATGAACCGTCCATCATTATGGCCGATGAAGAGGAAAGCAGAGGATTGTGGGGACAGATAATAGAAGATTTCAAGAAATTAAATTAAGCCACTAAATAATCACCAAAACAAGAAGGGACAAGAAATGACTCAACGACCAAGACGAATTAAATGAGAAATAATAAACCATAACAAATAAACTTAAAATATTATCCAGAATAAATGTAGAAGATCAGACATTTGAAGGAGAAAAGGGGAAGATAGCAAAAGTGTATCATACATTGAAAGATAGGAAGGACCTGGAAAATATCGTAAACGAAATAGTGTTACAACAAGAGCAAGATACCAAAATATTAAACATACGAAAAAGACTGATGGAATCTGAAGCAGTTATAATTAAATTTTACTGTATATACAAAGACATATTATTCATAAAAACAAAAAAGAACCAAGAAACATAGAAACTAGTAATTCCTCATTCATTAGAAAACCAGATCATCAAAGATTACCATGTAAGATACGGACACATGGGAACACTCAAAATAGTAAAAGCTTTAGAGGAAGATTTGTTTATTAAAAATATCACAAGAAAGGTAAATAAAAATATAAAAACCTGCACGTTATGTCAGATGGTCAAAACCAATAATGAAAGGAAGAATGGAACGATGATACCCATCACGTCAAATGCCAAACTAGAGAAGGTGTTCTCGACTTATGTGGACCATTCCCACGTAGCGGAGGAAGACATGGATACAAGTTCATCGTAATTATACTTGACCATTACACCAAGTACACCAAACTATACGCTATAAACAGAGCCACAACAAATAAAATATTAGATATTATCAAAAATAAATACATGTCAGAAATTGGAAAACCGTACATGATAATAACCGATCACGGGACACAATTTAAAGGGAAAAGGTGGAGAGAAGAGTTAATGGAACTGAACATCAAAACATATAAAACTTCCGTATACCACCTGGACAGTAATGTGGTAATTTTCGCATTCATAGGTTGGCTAATCTGTACGCTTTCAAATTGTGCTTATCGTGTTTTTACAACGATACAGTTCTACGAGCCTTGGCTGGCAGCGGACGTCATTACGTTTGCTGCCTGTTCTGTCTTTTTCATTTTCTTGTTGTCGCGACAATTATTTAGGCCTTAGGCCTCAACGTTTTTTCAATGTAAGCTGAGTGGCACACATTGCGCCTCATCTAAAATGTAGCTTCATTTACGAATCGGTTTCTTCAAATTCAAAATCTTTCAGACTTAGCCAATCTCAACACTATGATTTAAGTGTAAAAAAGAAACCTAATAAATGTATTAATACAGTCCACTATCGTTATCATTCTGCATCCTGGCAATAGCACCCCAAACATCATTCTTCCTGATAGAAAATTCTTAGTACACACGTGCCGACATCAACACATTTTGGTCCACTCGGATCGGAATTCAACATTTTTTTGGTCCCACGGGCCGCATCATCAACATTTTTTGGTCGCTCCGTGCCTGGATTCGTCATTCACCTTTTCATTATTTTTCTGCCCCAATTTCTGGCCATCACGGGCGACTCAGCATATTCGCTGATCCGACCGTGTCGGGACTTAACCAGCATTTCTTTCGTCGCCATTGAGCCTCGTGACGACATCACTGCAAGACCATCCATGTGCTAGCGTCAATACTCCAGTTTAAGCAGTCATCTCTCCGGTCTGTGTGTTTGCCATCTTCTCCACAGCCTCGACGCTTCAGGACATCGCATACCAGGTACCACATCATTAACATCATTAACAGGTGAGTACAATGGCTGAAGAAGGCCTCAAAGTGTTGGTCAGAAAGAGAGGCGGCTTAAAGTCTGCCATAGTGCGTATTAATTCGGCTATCATTAACTTTGACAAAAACACTAACACCAAACATTTTTTAACAGTTAGACTTGAAAGTCTAAAAAGCTTGGCAACAAAATACGATGAGGTACAGTCCGAAATTGAACTCATTTCTAAAGACATAAACGCCGCTCAAGAAGACAGAGTTGAGGTCGAAGAGCTGTTATATTCAACAGAAGCCAATATCTTACAATTGATAGAAACCTTTAACGTTCAGACTGTATCTTCCGTATTAACAAGCAATATGCAACTAAAACCGATAAGTTTGCCCTGCTTCACAGGCAATATCTTAGAATGGCAGCATTTCTACTCAATATTTCTGGACTTGGTGCACGCCAGATCTGATCTAACGTCAGTGCAGAAATTACACTATTTGTATTCGTCTCTGAAAAATGAGCCGCTAGATTTAATTAAGGCATTACCTATTTGTAACGAAAACTATTCGATAGCGTTGAGTTTGCTGTCCGCTAGATATAACAACAAATTCATACTAGCTAAGTATTATATTCAAAATTTACTTGAAGTAAAGTCAACAATTAAGGACTCTGTCCAAAGTTTGGCAGAATTCATAAATACGATAACGTCTTCCGTTAATTCACTGGCGGCCATGCAACTGTCAGTGGATTCATTCGAGCTTATCACTGTACAATTATTGTCAGCAAAACTGGGCCATACCACGTTTAAATTATGGAAGGAGTCTATAGACCCCGATAATCTTCCTAACTTTCAAGGTTTTACTCAGTTTTTAAACGCACGTAGACAGTTGTTAGAAAATACACTGCCTATCGATGCAGGACAGCAGCTCAACAAGCTAAGTTTAAGATTAAATACTAAATCTGACAAACATAAATCACGAAACGCTGCTGGCAGCACTGCATTTAAAAGTTATCACTCAGCGTCAAATAATTATTCATGCTTATGCTGTAAATCTAATCATCCAATTTACATGTGTGATAAATTTCGTTCACTAAGCACATCAGAACGAGGACAATTTATATTAAATCATAAATGCTGTACCAATTGTTTAAGACCAGATCATTTCTCATCTAATTGTAAGATTAAACAATCATGTAAGATCTGCTCAAGACGACACCATACATTGTTGCACATAAACAATGTGTCAAAACCAGTTTCTGCCAGCAGCAGTAACTATTGTTCACTTAAATTACAATCTACAAATAATATTCTTTTATCAACAGCAATTGTGTTTGTCACTGACCGGGCTGGCAATAGACAACTCGCAAGAGTTCTATTGGATGCGGGTTCACAAATAAATTTTTGTACGGAACCATTTGCCAAGAAATTACGGCTTAACTTGACTAAATCTAACATACCGATTACAGGTATAAATAATACCGCGTGTTGTGCCACTAATCTTGCGTCTATACGCATTATTTCCCGCTATCAAGGATTTAGCTTCGAGGCAAAATGTGCGGTCTTATCTGCATTAACCCATAAACTGCCAGCACAATCTTTTGACATAAATCAATTTAACATTCCAGATAACGTTTTCCTCGCTGATCCACATTTCAACATATCAGCTAAAATCGACATACTTTTAGGAGCGCAATTTTACCTAGATTTAATTTTAGCTAACAAATATGTACGCGGTTCTCATTTTCCTATTATACAGGAAACAAAGTTAGGCTACATTCTAGCAGGCAATCTGCCCAAACACTACCGTTATAAGGGTCCTGCTGTTTCATTCCTGGCTAGGAACAACGACAGTCAAATTCTGGAGTCTCTCGAGAAATTTTGGGAGACCGAAACTATCCCTGATAATGCACCTATTAATAACGAGTCAGCTTGTGAGGAGCATTTTGTTAAGTCTACTCATCGCAATCAAGAGGGTAGGTTCGTTGTATCGCTACCATTTAAGTCTGACAATCCCCAGTTGGGTGAGTCCTATGCTAGCGCTGAAGCAAGATTCTTGAGTTTAGAACGCCGGTTCATGCGTGATTCTAAGCTTGCGCGCGAATACGCAAACTTTATTCAGGAGTATAAGGATCTTGGCCACATGACGCTTGTCGACGATTGCTCTATCAATTCCGGGGTTTCAAATACCTACTATCTGCCACACCATGCCGTCTGTAAACATTCTAATTCTACGACAAAACTTCGCGTCGTTTTTGACGGCTCGTCCAAAACTACCAATGGCCTTTCTCTCAATGACATTTTGTTGGTAGGCCCAAACGTCCAACAAGACCTCTTTTCTATTCTTTTGCGATTTCGTATGCATAACTATGTTCTCATCGCCGACATCGAGAAGATGTACCGACAAATTCTGGTAGCTGAGAAGGATTGTCATTATCAACGTATTCTGTGGCGTTACTCTCCCCTCGAACAGTTTAAACACTTTGTATTGCGAACTGTAACATACGGCACTGCTAGTGCTTCCTTTTTGGCTACTCGCTGTCTTAATCAGATTGGTAAGGATCATGAAGCTTCTTTTCCTGACGCAGCGTCAGCTATAACCAATGATTTCTATGTCGACGATTTGCTAACCGGTGCAGACACCATTTCTGATCTGACCAAGTTGAAATCTGACTTAGGTACGTTGTTGAGTCAATACGGTCTCACGCTGCATAAATGGGCATCAAATGAACCCAATGTGGTCGCAGATAATGACAATTTATCACTCCCTTTAAACAAACAGGGTAATGTGCGTACCTTGGGCATTCTCTGGAATAACACTACCGATTCATTTTTGTTTGACATCAAATCATTCCCCGTGGAATCAAGCATCTCCAAGAGGAAAATCCTATCGATTATCGCAGGCATATACGATTTACTCGGACTCGTCGGTCCCATTGTTTTCCTGTACAAAAACAGTTTATGCAGCAACTCTGGCTGCGCAATCTTGATTGGGATGAGCCAATCTCCGGCCAATTACGCTTGCATTGGCATTCATTATGCAATAAATTATGTCTGATCAGCAAAATTATTGTCCTACGTTCTATTCCCTGCAAGTCTAAAGCAAAGATAGTTGAATTACACGGGTTTTCGGATGCTTCTGAAAGGGGATATGGGTGTTGTGTTTACATTAGAGTCATTTATCAAGATTCATCGGCCTCTTGTCACATTCTGTGTTCTAAATCTCGCGTGGCCCCCCTACGACAGGTGTCATTACCTCGCATTGAACTCTGCGCTTGCTTGTTGTTATCGCGACTCGTATTCAAGGTCGTCCCTGCTCTTCATTCCTTTATTAATAGTCTTCATCTGTATTCCGACTCTATGGTGTCCCTTTACTGGATTCATGCCCAGTCTTCGAGATGGAAAACCTACGTCGCTAATCGTGTTGCCGAGATTCAGCGTCTTACGGAAGCCTACACAAACATGGCATCACATCAATTCTCGACATAATCCTGCTGATATTATTTCTAGGGGATGTCACCCCGACGTTTTGCGCGATTGTTCGCTTTGGTGGCACGGTCCCGCCTGTTTGTCTAAATCTTCCGAGTCCAATCTTTTTCCACCCTTTTTACCTTCTAATCTGTCGTCTTCTGAATTCACTGCGGAGGAAAAACAAACCCCCAAACTTTCTCTAATGTCTACCCTGGCTATTGACCTTTCAAATGACTTTTCTTCGTTGCACCGTCTGACTCGCGTATACGCTTACTGCTTTCGATTCATCAAAAATATTAGACTCTCCAGTGCTGAGAAATTATCGGGCGCTCTTACCCCCGTTGAAATTCATTCCCCTCTTAATTTTTTCATAAAACAATCTCAGTCGATCCACTTCGCTGCCGAGATTGATTGTCTTCGTAATGGGTCTTCTGTCTCTATTAGGAGTAAGTTGTCTTCTCTGGACCCGTTTCTTGATGAGTCAGGCGTAATACGCGTCGGCGGGCGCTTACAGCAGTCGCAACTACCTTATGACAATAAGCATCCTATTGTCTTGCATCCATCGGCTCATATTACTCGCCTTATTATTGAACGCGAACACATTCGCCTACTCCACGCTGGTGCTCAACTCGTGCATCACTCACTTCGTCAACGTTGGTGGATTATTAACGCCAAGATAGTCATTCGCTCCATCGTTCGTAGATGCGTCAAGTGCCTCAGGTTTAGTGCCAAACAACAGGTTCAGAGGCTTGGTATTTTACCATCTCCTAGAGTCACTCCTTCGCGGCCGTTTCTATTCTGCGCAGTTGATTATGGTGGTCCCTTCATGATTCGTCATGGCGGGCAGAAATCTAGGACTCTGTCAAAATCGTACGTGTCTTTGTTCATCTGCTTTGCAACCAGGGCCATTCATTTGGAATTGGTTTCCGACCTTACAGCCAACGCGTTTATAGCTGCCTTACGTCGTTTTATGTCCCGTAGGGGCATACTGTGACGATTTTATTAATAAAAATAAATTAATTAATTAAGTTGATAATGTATAGGTTGATAAATTTTAAGTGTTTAATAAAATCTCACATTTTTTTTTTCTAAAGCTTATTGTAATCATTAAATAATAATAATATTTAAATGAAAGTCTAATAATATATTAAAAGGAATACGAGAGTACAGAAAGGGTAAAGCTTGTTAATTAATCCTGCAGAAACAGGCGCTAACCAGAATCAACTTGTTTCCAACCCCTTAACTAACTAAAAATAATTGTAAATTGATTATTATTTAAATAATTAAACTAGACTACTATAATGTACTTTGATAGCAATTGTAACTAAGAATATCTCTACTTAATTATTTAATCTAATTTTAGTCCTTTAAATAAAAAAGAAACTTGGAACTATTTTTATGTTGAGTTGAACCGTCGCGAGATTAATACTCTGACCCCTAACTATTTTCGCCCACTTGCTAGGGAGCGGTCAAACAGTAAGCTGTGTACTGCCGATATGTGCTACGTTAAAAATAGTTTATTACAAAATGTAATTAATCCGTCAGTTAAAACACTGACGCATTCTTTTTACTATTAAACAATGTGTTGCGTTAATGTAGTTGAACCGCGACTCATATAAATATGGTGTAAACGAGTGAGAATGAATAACTAAAATTTAGCGCCGGTGACATCTCTTCTAAAATTTTAAAATATAATACTAATGTAATTAAAACTGTGGTAATCCCATGAAGTGAAGTGCTACAATCAAACTATCATGTGAAGTGGATACAGGTGAATGAAACTTTGTGTTAATCATTCAGATCAACGAGCTATTACTATCAGTTAGCCAAGAGCTGAGAACCAGGAGACACCATGATCTAAAAGACTTCAGGACTACACCATTCCGGATACGAAGATAATGAGAGACACCTGACCTACTTCAAACATGCTGCAACCGAGGACCTACGACTGGAATAACGCAGAGCTGGAAGACATCCAAAAAAGGTGACACGGAGGCAAGCCTTCCGTGCTTATGAAATACTAAATATTATATTCAACAAAAGACAATTAATTTAACCACATTAAGACGTTTTAAGTAATTGTATAACAGTAATTGTATACTCATAACTTGTATACTTATCCCTAGTAAAAGAGTTATAGCTCTAAACTGTAAAGCCTTATTGTTTAAAAGATTAATAAAGACCATTCTTCAAATGGCAAAATTTTGAAAGCTTTATATGGCGAGGTAACCATTCTTAACGTATTAGAGGAAATCCCGGATCCGGAGAATTAATTAAATTCATGTACATCTGATTTTAAGGGGCCTTGTAAAGAATAAAATATAATCATCATGTAAACTGTAAGCTATTGAAGCATATGTGTCGAGAATTTTAAGTAGAGAAAATAATACAATATGTAATAAAGAGATGTCATCAGGAGTACATACTATACTGAGTGCATAAATCAACAGTCTCCCCTTCCCTGAATCCTTGTATATTTATTGTTTGTTGTTCTGATTAATTTTCAGCTCGTCACAAGTAAGGCAGCCTGAATAATTGGCAGAACCAATTATTGCGGGTTCCCTAAGTTATAACACAGGAGAAGATGTTATAAATTGCGCAACTCTGCTAATTTGCTTAAATTTTGCGACTCCTTTGTAAAAAATTTTGTGACTTGTGTTATTTAAGAAGTAATTGTGTCCCGATAAACCCACACACCTAAGCTGTTGATTTATTCACTCATGTACTTTAAAATGTGTCTAAAATATTAAATAAAAATTAAACGATAATAGTTATTATAATAGTATAATAAATAAGTAATTTAAATATTATTTAGATATAGGAATGAACATAATGTTAACTAAAAACGCCCCAAGAATACGATATAACAGCAGGTACGTGCTTGTTAAAAAGTTCATTCATCAACCTGTCGGTTTGTAAACAATTTCAGACCAGTTGAATTCTTGTCTGCGCCTGTGTGTGTAAACTGTCATTGTGAACCTCCCCCATAGTTGAGTTAAACTACAACGACACCCTCTTTGTTAGTTCTATTGTTATAAGAAGCGTGTCTCTTCCTGTGTGTAGTAGCCGAAGGGGGAATCCTTTTGCCGTACGCATATTTAAACCTGTGTGAGATTTCTCTCTCTCTACCAATGTAAAATGACAAAGCTCGTCATCTCATTTTGATTGTTTATTAATGAAAGAGTAAGAATACGATTGATTTATATTTTTATATTTGTGTGTAAAAAAAAAGATAGCGTTGTATAGTATTTAATGCAAATAGTAGAATAATTAGTTATAGCCGCTCACTTTACAAAAATGGCAGAATTTAATCCTGATCTGTTATTAAAAGATGAGCTATGCTACGAGGCACTTTTACGAGACCTAAAACACGTAAATGTAACCGTGTCGGAGTTACGAAAATCATTACGCCAAACCGGATCAGATACACCCTCGCAGTTAGATAAATTGCGTGAACTCGATTATGACGGCGAACGAGAAACCTGTTATGCGAAATATAGGGAATTGATAGTATTATCTCAGAACCTTGAGGACAAGAAATCACCTACGGAATTGTTGCGCGTTACGCAACGTATAGAACATTTAACCCGCCGGTTAAATAATTTATTAAGCTGGCCCGACGTCACCGTAACCCCCCCCCCCGATGTGCAGAAATTTGCGGAGGAGGCATTAAGCCAATTACCCATAATTATCAATGACTTACGACGAAAATCAGACTCATCGAGAATGGAGGAAATTGAGCACTACTTACGAAAATTATATATCTCCCCAGTTCTATCCCCTACTTTAGAACACCCTCTCTCCACCTCGAACCCCGAATCACCCACCGTATCGAAGATACAACCGAGTCATGAACAATTACCTAGTAGAGAATTAAATACCCACACTATGTCAGAACCCCCACCGCCAAATGTTCAGCATACTCGCACTAGTAAATATGCGATTACAAATCCCAATGCAAACACCAATCTTTCGAAAAGTACACCTAACGTATGTTTTAATGTAGACCTCTACGGAAAGATTTCCCACCCAGTAGAGAAAATAATTAATGATATTCCTTACACCGATGGCTTAAGCATTACGACTCTATTGACTTTTATCAGATATCTACTGCAAATAAAAGATCTACAACAATTGAGCGATTGGCAAATACTGCAGGTCATCTTACCCAAATGTAAACCACCTTTACGAGATCGTGTGCTCGAAACATTAAACTCGAATCTTCCGGTAGAAGAACTTCATACAAATATAATCAAATATTTTATTCCCACTGGAATATATGAGGAGATAAAAAGAAATACCGTACTTCGAGTACAAAGAGCTCAAGAAAGACTGGCCCACTATATCGCAGACATCAGAGAATCTTCACGTCTTCTGCAAGTCGACTGGACTGAAAAACAATTGGTCGATACTATATTGGTAGGCTTATCTCCTGAAGAACGCTCCCGTTTAGCTCTAATAAGTAGACCCCTTACTTTCGCTGACCTTGAAAAATGTAGTGTGCACTCTTCAAATGTGTGGTATGCAGATCAGCATCGACATGCACCGGTATCCACAACACCACCTAGAAAGGAAACGCAAGCCCTATCCTCAGATACAAGAAGTCTACGAGAACGACGCCCATTTCGGCGACCAACCTATGTTCATGGCCACGGTAAGTCCAAAGAGCCACCACCTAGACACGAAACCAGTGAGACCCCGCGTAAAGAATATATATGCTATAACTGCGGAAAACCTGGACACCTCAGTAGAAACTGTAAACGGAAACAGTATCACCAGAAAACTCATTATCCAAAAAACATGTAAGGCAGGGAGATCCGAAACCCTGTGTCTTCCGCAGCATCGTGAAAACAGGTAAACCCCTGAGAAACCACAAGTTAAAACAAAATACTAATAATAATAACAAAAGAAAATTAGACACCTATGTTAGGAAATTTATCGATAAATGTAACTCTATTAGTAAATGTGATTACAATAGGTGTGAATTACCGTATATACAAGTTGACCTTGGTGTTACATCCAGCCTCGGATTAATTGATTCCGGATCCACGCGAAGTTTAATTAGTCAAGAGCTAGCCGATCAATTATTTAAACACAATTTAGTTAAACGCAGTCAATCAGTAAATATTAGATGCACTACAGCTAATAAGCAAAACTTAATGATAAAGCTTATCATCACGTTTAAAATAAAAATTAAAAATCTAACGTGGTATTTTCCAATGTTGGTATGCGACGAATTAGGTCCCGAATTAATATTGGGAGCTGATTTTATCAGTAAAACAGGAATAATTTTAGACATTCACGAGAAGATATTTTACTTTGGATTCGATCGTTCACGGAAATATAACTTGCATGATAATGCAAATAACAGAGAAAGTACTATCACCACTTCTACACATATAAAGCATCACGAACCTGAATTAAGTCATCTAGGAAGTAAAGATAGACGGAACATATAGACTTTAATAAAACAATTCTCCAACGTCCTCACCCCAAAGTTAGGACTGACGGATCTGATAGAGTACAAAATAAATTTGAGCGACAACAAAGTAATTCGTTTAGCCCCATACAAATTATCACCACCGAAAATGGAAGTGATGAGGAACCAAATTAATAAATTGTTAGAACAAGGAGTCATCGAACCCTCTACGTCATCTTATTCATCACCCGCGTTTTTAGTACCCAAAAGTAACGACAAACATAGATTAGTGGTGGACTACAGACAACTAAATAAACGGATAGAATTTGAATCTATACCACTTCCCGACATCCACAGTGCATTTCATTATTTTACTGAAGCAAAAATCTTTACCATTATGGATTTAAATCAGGCATTTCATCAGATACCTCTTTCGGAAGAATCAAAACGTCTTACCGCCTTTGCCGTCCCTTTCAACCTGTACCAATTTACAAGGGTACCTTTTGGTATATCCCAAGGTAGTTCTGTATGTAGCAGATTATTAGAAAAATTATTTCATGACATAAAGTTTAAATATGTGTACCACTACCTAGATGACATTGTTATCTACAGCGAGTCAATTGAACAACATCTTGAACATCTACGTGAAGTACTATCCCGATTGGAGAAAGCTGGATTAACCGTAAACCCCAGTAAAGTAAATTTTGCTGTGACACAATTCTCATTTTTAGGTCACATCGTAAAAGCCAACGGAAAGGTAAGCATAGACCCAGAGCGAACCCGTGCTATCAGAGAATTTTTACCACCGCGGGATGCGAAAGGAATTGCCCGATTTTTAGGAATGATAAATTATTTCCACAAGTATATCCCACATCTAGCCGAAATTGCAGCACCGCTAAATACTTTAAGAAAGAAGGGAGTTAAATTTGAGTGGAATGAGCAACATCAAACCGCATTCGAGAAATTAAAAGAAAGCATAATATCACCCCCCGTACTACAATTAGCCGATTTTACAAAACCATTTGTTGTGCAGACAGACAGTTCAAGTGTAGCCCTAGGTGCAGTAATATATCAGGAAGTAGATAACTCTAGGTTACCTATTAGTTATGCTTCACGCACCCTGACAGACCAAGAAAAGAAATACTCCGCATACGAATTAGAATGTTTAGCTATCGTTTTCGCCTTTGAGAAGTTCAAACCTTTTTTAGAACATAAAGAGTTTTTGTTAGAAACAGATAATCAAGCTTTATCTTGGCTACTAAATCACCCAAAACAGTTAGGTCGTATCGGAAGATGGGTATTAAGATTAAATTGTTTTAAATTCAAAGTACAACATATTAGAGGCACCCAAAACGTAGTTGCCGATACCCTATCACGTATGTTCCAGCCAAGTAATAATACTTACGAAAACAAGAGTAGAGAAACGCCGATTATTAATACTTTAATTACCGAATTTCCTCTTGCATTTACGGATTTAGCCCATTACCAACGACAAGACCCTCGTTTGAGTCCAATTATTGAACAACTTGAAAAAGGAAACAAGTCAGAAAAATACCTATTAAGTAAGAGAGTATTATGTTGTAGAATAGCGAACGGAAAATATTTACGAATAATCGCCCCTGATATTATTAAACCTATGCTGATGGAATATTATCACTCCTCCACCATTGGAGCACATATGGGAATAAATAAAACTATACACCGAATTCGTAAAGAATATCACTGGGAAAATATGAACAGTGAGATCGCCAATTTTGTAAAAAAGTGTAAGTTGTGTGCACTCAGCAAACCAGCGAGAAACAGCCAAATAAGTCAGTTAATCTCAGAGATTCCTGCTACGCCGTTCTCCAAAATTTATTTAGACTTTTCAGGACCCTACCCGCGTTCCAAATCAGGAAATACAATGTTACTAATTTGTGTAGACTCTTTTAGCAAATTCGTTTGGATGTACCCCATGCGGCGAGCCTTAGCTACAACCACAGTAAATATTTTACAGCATAGATTATTTAAAGACTTCGGTATTCCTGTCCATCTAGTGTCGGATAACGGACCACAGTTTAAGTCCAAGGAATTCAGGAACATGTGTTTCAAACTAGGTATAAACCATATTACCACTACAGAGTATCGTCCGCAAGGTAATATAGCTGAGAGGTATTTGCGAAACCTAAAATCTGCTTTAATTGCCTACCATGCTAACGACCATACTTCTTGGGACCAGAACTTATCCTGGATACAGTTCGCTTTTAATTCTGCATATCATGAAGGACATAAGTCGACCCCATTTGAATTATTGTTCAAATATAAACCCAACCAACCATTATCCACTAAGTGGAAAATACATGAATTGTTACCCCATGAAATTAGGGATAAAAATATTAGGAAAATATGGAATGAAGCGCGCGCTAATTTAAGAACAAACTTAGCGAAATCAAGGAAATATCACGAGCGAAAAAATAATAATAATGAAGTAAAGTACCAAATCGGTGACTTAGTTATGTATAAAACGCACCCAACGAGTAGTGCAATCGATAAGACAACTTCCAAGCTATCATACAGATGGTGCGGTCCTTATCAAATTCACAAATACTTAACTCCAGTAACTGTAGCCCTGTACGAACCCTCTACTCAAAAATATGTACGAAGGACACATATTTCGCAGATAAAACGTTATCACGAAGAAGGAAATGGTAGAGTGCAAGTTAAATAAATGTAAAAAAAAAAGGTAGATATAGGTACTCAAATGCAAAGAGTACTTGAGTAACATTTGGCTACCTTATCGTATAAATAGGTACGAGGCCTGATCAACCTTGAATCCTATTCATCGAAAGTAGAGCAAAGTAAGAAGTCAGCTGACAAACAATATGAGGAATAATAATAATAATAATAATAATAATAAAAAGATTACTTAAAGAGTAATTCTATAACTAGAATAACTCACAGCTAAAGAAAAATCCGGTAGTAGTCATAAGTAATAGAGTTAAGAAAAATTTAGAATGTTTAAAATACATTTTATAGTGTGTGAATTTTATGTAGTAGTAGAATTGGTCTGTAAATTATGAAATATGTATACATAGTAAGAATCAGCAAGTCAAGAATGACTTATGCTCCTCGTAATTACATACGAAGAAAAACGGGTGAGAGAAATTTCACACGGTACTCCCCAAGCATAATCCCGGTACATTGCTAACCAACTTGTCAGGAGTCTGTGTTTGTTAAGAGGCGGAGTATGTGACGATTTTATTAATAAAAATAAATTAATTAATTAAGTTGATAATGTATAGGTTGATAAATTTTAAGTGTTTAATAAAATCTCACATTTTTTTTTTCTAAAGCTTATTGTAATCATTAAATAATAATAATATTTAAATGAAAGTCTAATAATATATTAAAAGGAATACGAGAGTACAGAAAGGGTAAAGCTTGTTAATTAATCCTGCAGAAACAGGCGCTAACCAGAATCAACTTGTTTTCCAACCCCTTAACTAACTAAAAATAATTGTAAATTGATTATTATTTAAATAATTAAACTAGACTACTATAATGTACTTTGATAGCAATTGTAACTAAGAATATCTCTACTTAATTATTTAATCTAATTTTAGTCCTTTAAATAAAAAAGAAACTTGGAACTATTTTTATGTTGAGTTGAACCGTCGCGAGATTAATACTCTGACCCCTAACTATTTTCGCCCACTTGCTAGGGAGCGGTCAAACAGTAAGCTGTGTACTGCCGATATGTGCTACGTTAAAAATAGTTTATTACAAAATGTAATTAATCCGTCAGTTAAGACACTGACGCATTCTTTTTACTATTAAACAATGTGTTGCGTTAATGTAGTTGAACCGCGACTCATATAAATATGGTGTAAACGAGTGAGAATGAATAACTAAAATTTAGCGCCGGTGACATCTCTTCTAAAATTTTAAAATATAATACTAATGTAATTAAAACTGTGGTAATCCCATGAAGTGAAGTGCTACAATCAAACTATCATGTGAAGTGGATACAGGTGAATGAAACTTTGTGTTAATCATTCAGATCAACGAGCTATTACTATCAGTTAGCCAAGAGCTGAGAACCAGGAGACACCATGATCTAAAAGACTTCAGGACTACACCATTCCCGGATACGAAGATAATGAGAGACACCTGACCTACTTCAAACATGCTGCAACCGAGGACCTACGACTGGAATAACGCAGAGCTGGAAGACATCCAAAAAAGGTGACACGGAGGCAAGCTTTCCGTGCTTATGAAATACTAAATATTATATTCAACAAAAGACAATTAATTTAACCACATTAAGACGTTTTAAGTAATTGTATAACAGTAATTGTATACTCATAACTTGTATACTTATCCCTAGTAAAAGAGTTATAGCTCTAAACTGTAAAGCCTTATTGTTTAAAAGATTAATAAAGACCATTCTTCAAATGGCAAAATTTTGAAAGCTTTATATGGCGAGGTAACCATTCTTAACGTATTAGAGGAAATCCCGGATCCGGAGAATTAATTAAATTCATGTACATCTGATTTTAAGGGGCCTTGTAAAGAATAAAATATAATCATCATGTAAACTGTAAGCTATTGAAGCATATGTGTCGAGAATTTTAAGTAGAGAAAATAATACAATATGTAATAAAGAGATGTCATCAGGAGTACATACTATACTGAGTGCATAAATCAACAGTCTCCCCTTCCCTGAATCCTTGTATATTTATTGTTTGTTGTTCTGATTAATTTTCAGCTCGTCACAAGTAAGGCAGCCTGAATAATTGGCAGAACCAATTATTGCGGGTTCCCTAAGTTATAACACAGGAGAAGATGTTATAATACCCAGCCAGTTATATTCTGATAATGGCACGAACTTTAGGAAGGCCCGCAATGTTTTACATGACCTTTACAATCTTTGGCATAATAAGGATGCCACCTCATCATTCAAATCCTTTACGACCTCTCAGGGTATTTCATGGTCATTTATTCCGCCCACATCACCTCATTTTGGTGGTCTTTGGGATAGCGGTATAAAGAGTTTAAAGTATCATTTGCGCCGCGTGGTAGGCAAGTCTATACTGACCTTCGAGGAGTTTACGACAGTTTTGTCTCAGATAGAGGCACGTCCATTATTTGCCATTTCATCGGATGTAAATGATCCGGTGCCACTTACACCTGGCCATTTTTTGATTTGCGCACCATTAACGGCGATACCTGATCCAGACTTATCTCACGTTCCCATCTCTCGTCTTGGACGTTGGCAACTTCTCCAGAAGTTTGTCCAAGTCATTTGGAAGGCTTGGTCTCGCGACTACTTACATCAATTACAACAACGTCACAAATGGAAATTCGCCAAGGATAACGTTTCCATTGGTGACCTGGTTTTACTGATTGAGGATAACTTACCTCCATTAGCGTGGAAATTTGGTGTAATTGCCGCCATATTTCCCGGCCCAGACAACTTGATTAGAGTAGTAGACATTCGCACGCCTACTGGTATTTTACGGAGACCAGTTCATAAGCTATGTTTGTTGCCAGCGCGGGACGAGGCTTAGACACAAGGTTACTATAATTATTTAGCACAATCCTATTTCACTTGGCCACTGGCTTTCATTACCTTATTGTCTGACAATTTGGTCAACTTAATTGTGATATGTATCATCACAACATTTTCATGTTAACTTGCATCATTGCGTGTTTTTATACTAAATTTGCATGTGACTTGTAATTTTACAGCCATGCACTGTGCTATTATATCTATACTTATCGTATTTTCATGGTGGTATACTTTGCTATTTTTGTATTTATATGTTAATAATTTGTGAGGCATACTATGTCCTACACATTTACATTTTGATATTGGTATTGGGTTATGTGTCATGTCATTGGTGGTATTGTTTTTATATAAAAATTTTGTTACATAATATTCGCATGGTCACCAGTTATACAAACCATGTATGCATTTTCTTGCACATTTGTCAATACTGTATGTGTGATATTTATTACTCTATGAATGTATTTCTCGCAATTGTTCAACACATGTATTACATTTGTATAACCACATTGTTGTACTTGTCACTTATGCTATTGTGCCTTGTATTCATATATTTGTAATTATCTAAACCGATTTCTATTGTATTTATTATGTATAACTTGTATCTATGTAAAACACATTGTTTTTTTTCGCATCTACTGTCTATAACCACACGCCACGCCCATATTTTTATTTTTATATTGTATTTTATATTGCATTTTGTATTTTGTATTTTGTGATCACGCATTGCACAATTATTATTCATGCTTTAATTATGACATACATGTCATTACACTTTCTGCTTGCAATCATTCAACTATGTGTAGCTTGTTTTCACATAATAATTTATTGTAAATTCCTGAAACTTCAGGTATAGCATGCCTCGTTCAAACTATATGGCGTCATGCTAAATTTATGTCTTTACATGTATAATCATATAATACTTTGTCTGTTCACTTTACATTCAATACTTTGTATAGGTCTACTGGCCTTAACTGGTTCAGGCTAACCACTATGACTTGCATAAATATTACAATTTATCAGGCCCATCATGTGATGAGTCACCGATTATTCATCATTAAACATTGTCAAATTATGTATTTTCATGTCTTATATCGTTTAATATTGTATACATACAATATATATTGGCAATACATTGCTAACTTTTGCATTTATACTCATGCACAAATCAAGTTGCACGCCGACCTTGGTCTGCTCAACTCTTATCATCACTCAAGCTTATCGCTAAGCAGTTAATGTCATAACTGTTATCTAAGATTTCAAATCAAGGTTCAATACAACTTACCAAGATTGACCTTTATTATTAAGAACTCTGTATTTTTCTACAATAAGTTATTAAAATGTATTAAAAAATCTTTTGATTTTTTGCGGGCAGTTATGGACAGTAATGTGGTAATTTTCTCATTCATAGGTTGGCTAATCTGTACGCTTTCAAATTGTGCTTATCATGTTTTTACAACGATACAGTTCTACGAGCTTGGCTGGCAGCGGACGTCATTACGTTTGCTGCCTGTTCTGTCTTTTTCATTTTCTTGTTGTCGCGAGAATTATTTAGGCCTTAGGCCTCAACGTTTTTTCAATGTAAGCTGAGTGGCACACATTGCGCCTCATCTAAAATGTAGCTTCATTTACGAATCGGTTTCTTCAAATTCAAAATCTTTCAGACTTAGCCAATCTCAACACTATGATTTAAGTGTAAAAAAGAAACCTAATAAAGGTATTAATACAGTCCATTATCGTTATTCTGCATCCTGGCAATAGCACCCCAAACATCATTCTTCCTGATAGAAAATTCTTAGTACACGCGTGCCGACATCAACACATTTTGGTCCACCCGGATCGGAATTCAACATTTTTTTGGTCCCACGGGCAGCATCATCAACACCACCCTAGTAGTAATCCAGCAGAAAGAATGTTGAGAGAGGTGGAACGCATTCTGAGAACTTATTGTCATAATAACCAGAGGGAATGGCACAAATATTTAACTTCAACCGAAGTATTTTTAAATATCAGCTATTACCAGTTTACTGAGAATACACCATAATTAATGATGTTCGAGAGGAAGCCAAATAGAGAGATACAAGAGATAATAGAATTCCCAAAGAACCCAGAAGACCCGTATGATAAAAACAAATGGTACAGCTTAATTATGGAAAAGATTGAGAAACAAAAAGCCAAATATGCTAAAAACCAGCCCAAAATAATCAAATATAAAGAGGGAGAAAAGATATTAATCAAAAATCGTGAACTGCCAAGTACACTGGAAGGTATAGCAAAAAAATTGTTATTGCTCTATACCGGGCCATATGTCATCACGAAGGATAATGGTAACAATACTTACCAAATAAGTAATATAAACACAAGAAAAATAAAAGGAGTTTACAACCAAGCTTCAATAAAAAAGTTTTATGAAGAAGAATAAATCACTAGAAATGAAATAAACAAATTTCAAAATTCAAAAAAGTTTGTAAGAGCAACTGACTACATTATTTAGATGACATATGAGGAATGGAAAAAATAAAATAAATGAATAAAAAATATAAAAACAAAGGAATAAGTTACACAAATTCCTACCAAGTAAAATCAACTTACAGTCTATTAAAATTGATATATGAAGTATAAAATAAAAAAAGTACAATAAGGGAATAAGTTACACAAATTCCTATAAAAAAAAGTAAGAATCACAAACTTACGATAAAATTTAAACAAATAATACCTAAAAAGGAATAAGCTACAAAAATTCCTATAAAGTAAGAGAACTAACTTACAAAAAATTATCAAAAATTATATTTAAAACAAATTAAAATAAACCAAAATAAAATCAAGCAAAAATTGCTGCGATAAATACCTGAAATAATAATGAGTTTAAAGTATTCAAATAAAAAAAAATCAGAACTGGTACAAGAAAAAAAGGGTTATGTATAAATCAAGTATACAAGATATGGCTAAAGCAGAATATTGCTAAATAACAAAGAAAAAGAATAAAGATGTCTAAGATAATTAAAATGATCACAATACGAATAGAAAAACAAACTAATGAAAAGTGAGTTATGATGAAATTAACATATGAATAAATAAAAAACAATCAACTATATGAGTAGATGACAGTATATAGCAAAGGTACAGCGGAAGGAAGAATGAGTAAAAGGCCAAAGTGATCTAAAAACAAACCACAAGGTGGACAATCCCAAGATATATTATTATTATTATTATTAATTTAAGTCACAAGTTGACAAAAAAGGTATTTAAGATTGACTGTTGAAAAGTCCAGCAATCAAAATAAACTGAGCAGAGATGATGTTCCTCTGGTCTCAGAAAACATGAGTAGTAATGGAAGAAACCAGCTACTAAAAAGTTAGGGAAAAAATTGTGTATAAGGGAGAACACACTAATGGAAATAAATAAAAACAGATCCAAATAAAATGGAATGAATCAAGTAAGAAGAGAAATAAAGAATGGAGAAACAAACAAGAAGGAAAAGGAAAAAGATTATATATAACTGATAATTTCATAAAAAACGATGTTAGTGTTTTATTAAAATCATCAATTTTGAAGGAGAGGCATTATGTTACAACACAAATAAGCCACCCCAGTACCAGGGATAAAAAAGATAATTCTTAATATAAATGTACTTCATATTAAATAAAATGATTAAATATAAATAAAATATAAAAACTATGACACGACAAACGACGACATTACCCAACCCAAGTGATTGACCCAACAACAGGAAACAAAAGAAGAAGGGAACCACAAAAAATAAACAAGAAAAAAAGTGATTGACCAAACAAACAGGAAACAAACAAAAGAAGGGAAGAAACCAAAACCAAAGAAGAATAAAGACAATTGAAGGAAGTGAACGAATTCCTATAACTAAATAAAATCAAACCAGACGAGAAGGGGAGAACCAAATTAAAATGAAGACAATTGAAAATGGAGAAGATGAAGGAGAAGAAGAAGAAGAAGAAGAAGACGAGGAGGAAGAATGAAGAGGAAACGAAGTGAAACCAAGAAATAAGAAACACCACATATAAAAGGGGGAAATGGTACGGTCAAATATAGAATATTTTGAATAAAACCAATAATTATCCACTAATGGAAATAAATATTATTGTAAATGAGATAATTTATATACCTGTTTTAAACAAAAACAGTAAAAAGTAACCTAGTAAAGAAAAGTACACTAACCCAAATATTAGAGTTAGATATAGTGAAATATATAGCAAAATATCATTAATACTATGTATAATTTATAATGAAAGAAATAGTGAGAAAGAGAAAGAGAAATAATTATAGGGATTACCCACTAAAAAACACTTAATATAAACAGTGAAAAAGTGCAATAGTGAAGGTGTAAATACCCCAAAATAGTGAGTGTATCAGTGATAAACACCAATTAATTAAAGGTGAAAGTGATAAGTGGAAAAAGACATTATAAATAATAAAAAGGTAGTAATAGATAAGAAAACACTTAGTAAATCATTGATGAACCAATAAGTGATTTAAGAGTGAGCTTGTAAAAAATTATATAGTTAAGGATAATTAAAAATAGTATTTCAAGTAGAGATAGATAAAGGATATGATGTTATTCAGGGAATAAAGCCCATGTAAAAACAGTTTGTGTTAACATGGAATGGAAAAAAGAAGTAGTAATTAATTAAGAATTTAAGTATATAATTAATAAACACCCTATGTTAGAAGGGAAAATAAATTAAATAAATATGAAGGAAGTGATGATATTTCTCACTCAAGATAATAGTAAAAGAATGAAATGAATGTTAAACCAACAGTAACTAATAACTTGAAAAGAATTGTTCGTTTTAATTTTATGAATAGGATATGGCTGAAGGAAGCTTACAGTCCATAGGCCTAATTGTTATGTTTTAAATATTAAGATATAGAAAATAATCTTGACATGTAATCAGAACACAAACAGACTCAAAACACAACACAACCAATTATAATAACAAAATAAAGCCCATCAGGCTGAAATGAAATGTAATTTAAATGAAATAAGTAAAATACCATAATGGCTACTTAGGCCTACGAACATGCCTAACTGTCAGAAACACACAAATACAAATTATAACAAATTAACAAGGAAATTTACAAATCTAAGGCAAGTAACTAGCCAGTAATTATGTATAAATCATTCTAAAAGAAAAATGTTGCTATAAGAGTTTTAATTAAAAGAAATAGGCAATTATCAAATGTCAACATAATTAGACAAAAGTTAATATATAATAGAACATGACCTTATAAGGTATTGTTTTAATCTTTGAAAGGAAATAAACACAATAGTGATAATATTTATTACCCAGAAGGGAAGACAGAAGAATAAAATCAATCAGAAAATATATAATAAATTTGAATAAAAATTTCAAATATAATAACAATGCTTTTAATCTCGGCCTTAACCAATCAAAGGGTTTCTGCTACCATAGAAACGGGCCGTTGGTTACTAATTCCGTTAAATTTACTTACTTGGAAAAATGATGCTTGGGTAGGAGGTACGCAAGATTTAGATGACAGAAATTTTATTTTAAAAAGTTTGAAAAACATTTAGAAGTCAGCAGCATGAACCAGTGACGAGGAGATGAAGAGTTTCAAATATTAACAGATGTCCAGGAACCAAATAAACAAAATTAAATAGCAGAAATTCCCAAGACAAATTAGAAGAAGATGCCAGCAGCCTAAGTCACCCCAAAATTGATGAATTTCCATTACCCCAGAACAACCAACCTTCTGCACTGATAAGTATCAATTAAATACAATAATCCCAGGAATAAAAGCACTTTAAATATTTCTCATATCAATCAAAAAATTCTCACTATCAAGTAAGACTAATTTTCTTTCAAGGATTGAATAATATAAACTTACGTAAAACAATTGTTAACTAAGAAATAACCTCGCACTAATGTGCGAAATTTGTAACAACTATTACTACACTGCCGAACAATTTGTAAACACACTTTATACCAGTTAAGTACGGATAAGGTACGGTAGTGTACTTTTTTAATGTAACCATCTTTTAGGTTTTCTTTATAATCCAAAGAACTCCAAATTTTGAGAGTTGATATATAGTGTACAAATAGACGCCATGTCGGCCTCAGTATAACTCGTTTCAAAATCAATTTCGTCAGCCTGGAGATTTATGTTTCATGTTTTAAGCCAGAGCAATTTTATTGAAAAATAACTAATAATATTATTGTTACATTGATTAATGACCAAACCATAATTAAAGTTACAGTACAGAGTATTACCATTGTTTTATTTCATAGGAAGTTGTATAATATATGTGTGTGTTAGCAATTTCACTGAGCAGACAACTAGCGCTCTTGCCATGTGGGCAATACAGTAAGCTGTACAGAGGCGGGAATCATTTGAACGCTCCAGCTGTCAACGCTGATAACACCAATCTAACTTGTTAATTCACAAATTTAATTGTTTTAAAATAAACAATTTGGCGCCACCCGGGACTCGCAACCCCTATGAAATTACATGTAGGTAGTACTGATAATTGTGACCACGCTACGGACTTCGGTAGCAACAACCATTAATGTAACGACAGGTGTGAGACGAACACACCACACTAATCCTTAATACACATAAACACAGGTGTACACATTGTACAGATACGATCGAGCCTATTAGAAACGTTACAATATGAAAAGCAATAAGTGGAAACAAAGCTGCACTAAAGGTGTAAAAATAATTGAGGTACTAACTAAACACCTAAGAAATGTGTTAATATGAAAAAATGTACTAGAAATAAGAGATACAAATGCAAGAACATGTAGGGTTCATACGCACAAAGAGCATTTGACAAAAATGTAAATATTTTAATATCTAGAAATAATTATAAAGAGAAATGGACTCTAAACAGTTTAGAATGAGCATTAGAATAATAATATAGCATAATAAGGTGGAAAAGACTTAATTGTGATTAAGAACCACGAAAAGTGAATTATCAAAAGTGACATAGGTTAATTTTGAACGGATTTATAGCTTGTTTGAACTCTAAATAATGAGCCAAGCGTCCGCAAGACAATGATACCATTCACGTCTTAATTAGTAAAATATTAAGAAAGATATGAACACTTGAAGATTTTCTGTCAATTCCGAAAAGGATTGAACGCGTCATAGCATACTCTCGAACCCAAAGACTGATGCTAAGAAATTAAATTTTTAACGTTATTAAGGCATATGGTGTCGAAATTATCAATTTCTCAACCAATAGGAAGAGCTGATTTCGGGAGACGCCGACAGCAGCTTCGGAGGAAAGCATTAATTGTTCTTGGACCATCAGAGCGGACGGAACGTATGTTAGTCGGTGACCAGATTTTTAAATTAGTGCGCGTTCCCCCCAGTATAAACAAGTATTCTAACCTAACCAGAGTGCATAACCATTACGTGTGAAAGTGCAACGAGTGATGTGATAAAATAATAACCATCGCCAGTGTATAATAAAGGCGATAATAAGTGGGAAACTAAGGGAGTACTTATTATTATTAACAATTTTTATAATGCAAATTTAATGTTTACCAACAAAGTTTTCTCGTTGGTACTACTTCAACCAAGTACAACCATACATGGTTAAACTAGTTTATAAAAAGTTAATTAACCAGTATTGAAATAAAAGTTCTCAATCGTTTTAATTTAAATAAAATATTATTAATTTTTAGAAGGAAATGATGAATAAAGATAACATTACAATGAATATCAATGTAAACAATGCAGAATATAGATGCTAACTTGACTACTATTAATACGAAAACAGATCATTTATTGAAAATTAACAGAGAACAGTCAGTACAGTTAATGAACAAATACTTGTCAGTAATAAATATTATGTATAGTTTTAAGATTTTAAATGCAAGCAAAATGAATAGTTTATTAAATCATTTTGAATAATAGGTAGTCTAACCTATATGGTACGAAGGTTGACTAACCATACTTAATCATGTTTTAACTCTATAATCGCTTGAATATACTCAGTTAATAAGAATTCTTGAATTAATTATAATGCTTTTCATTATTAATACTTATCCAAATAACATTATTTTGACACACAATATTTGTAACCGTGTCAAACACATAACTATTTAACTGATAATTTGATACCAGTGGTACCATAATACGATAGTTTCCAATATCGTAATTAAACTTGTTTTCTTGAATTTTGAATACTCTCTATTAAGTAATATTGTTATATTTCAGCATTTTTGTACCTTGTATCATGTTCACTAAAAGAACACACGAATTTTGGTAATTGTAAACCAAATTAGATTAACAGTTATACGATATAAGATAATCGGTATTACCAGCCCTGAGCAGTAAGAGTCTCAGTACCTATTTCAATCGTTTTTGATGATCATTAATTGTTTAAAAGGTTAATAACTTCAAATTAACTTATTGTCAATAAAATAATAATTTTCTTACCTTGAATCAGTTTCTTTATTTCAAAGTAGGCGAAAGAAAAATTTATTTACAGAGCAATTATTTTCAAAGTGGCAGCCCGACCTTAGAGCGGCCAATATTCGAATTTTAAAGCAGTATCGAATATACAGAATCAGATTGTTTACTGTACATACACTATTAAACCGATGACATATCATAAACTGTGTTGTGACTTTTCAGTGTATTACAGGGCCTATTTTGGAAGACTGACAACATTCACCATTGGTAAGTGAAACGGTAAATATACCCAGTGCTTCAAGAGAGTTTTAACAGTCCTTTTTAAACAAACATTTCGAGCTTTACTTCGAACAAACCTTAAACATAATTAAACACAAATTAAACATTTTTAAGATCACAAGGTTATATTACAACGTGACGAACCCAACGCGGGATTGAAGAATTTGAACGTAACTAAATAAAACAACACACACACATAAATAGTTGTTTTATTACAACGTGGCGCCCAACGTCTGAGCAGCGAATTAGGTCGATATACCTAATAATGTAAATAAATATCGAATATATTTTAAACCTAATTCGACGGCAGTGACATTACAAGGATACAAAGATGTACAGGAGAGGCAGAACAAGAATGGAGAGGGTGGACATGGATCGAGTACACAGATTATTGAACATAGACGGTGAAAAAATACGCCGACAAATGGAAGAGGAAAAGAGACAGATAAGAGAGGAATCAGACCAGTTAAGACGCAAGATCGAAGAAGGTTTCACAAGACTCCACAGAATGGAAACCCGACAAGAAAGGATGAACCGGAATACAGAGTTATTCGATAGCCAAGCAGCACGACGGGAAAAAGAAGAAATTAATTACCGCAACCAGAGATGGGAGGACGAGCATAAAAGAAAGGAAGCACTTAAAGAGGAATTAAGAAACACCAAGATCAAACGAAACGAAGAATTATTCTATAGACAAGCAGCACGGAGGGAGGAAGAAAAAATGAACTGTCGTGACCAGAGACGGAAGGACGAGCGTAAACGAAGGGAAGCATTCGAAGAAGAATTGAAAAGTGCTAAGAAATTAAAAGTCGAGAAGAGACAAATGAACGAAAATTTAATGAAAAATAAAGAAAATGCTGATGGAAATGAGAAACAAATTAATGAAAATATCGAGAACGACCATAGCAAGAAGGATTCCGCGGAACCACCACAAGAAGGTATGGATAAAGATACACAAGAACATATCAATAACAATAAAAGGGAGGAGGAGATAATAAGTCCGAACCAATGATCGAACCAATAACGGAGAATGACTACAGTGAAGCATGTGAACCTTCAAATGAACACAGTGAAACCATGAATAAAACCATCGAAGACCCCCACATGAAAATAAATAATAACGATGACATAACGGGAGTGAATAATAAAGACACCCAAGAAATAATAAATGATAATAAACCAATAATAATCATAGAACATGCAAATAAAACCCCAGAACCGTTAGATGAAGAACTAAAGGAGACTAGTAACACGGAAATACCTGAAGTGGATAATACAGCAGACGACACCGTAGAAAATCAACTCGAACAGATGGAGGAACTCCAGCAACAGGAGGGTAGACCACAACAAAGGAAGGATGAAAATTTCGAGGAACAAATGGACTGGATTGTTAAAAAATACGCTACGGCAATAAAAGAATTAAGAAAGGAAAGGGACCAGTTGATGGGACAAGCCAACCAGAAGATAGATGATAATAAAACGGAGACAAAGGAACTACCCGAAATTAAAACTACGAAACTAGTGAGTCCGAAGCACAAAGATAAAAACACCGAATATGCAAAGCTGGAAATAGAGTCGCAAGAGAAAAAGAACACGTTATTACCAGAAGACGAAAATAACAAAAACCAAGAGAATATCAAACGCGTGGGAACCAAAGATAATGGAGAGAAGAAGACGGAAGAAGGAAGGATGATACATCCCAAGAGGGTGAGAAGTACGTGGGAAATATCAGAAATGACGAGGAATAGTCTCATTAACTTCAATAACCACCCAATGATTAATCAAAGAACGATGATCAGCAGCAAGAATTATGAAAAGACCTCCATGAAGATGTTTGAGGTAGCTCACCATGCAACAGAGAGAAAAAATTTTACCAAGAGGGTAATCAGATTAGCTACGCCCAAAAAACGAATACTCATGAACGGATCAACGACACCAACAACCATTGAGATACCAGGAACGAAGTGGGGAAGCAAACCATATGATAAGGCAATGGATCCAAAAAGTAATACCATTCGGAGGGCCACAAAAAGAAAATGGCAACGACAATCAAATGGAAAGCAATTTGCAGAGACAGCCTTAGTTCCAAACACGACTACAGAATCCAAAATACATGAAGAATTAGTAGCAGCCAAATGGAAGAACCGTATGATGAATAGGTACTTCACCAGTACAGAAACCGATCTGGACACAGAGGTAATCCGAGGGAACAGAGCAACAGGGATACTCGATTATGGTTAAACCAAATAACCATCCACCATCAAAGAAGAAGGACCGATATTACAGACAACCGGATGGGGCAAACCAGAAATATGACAAAAAGAATCAAGGGTAATTACAATCAAACCTCATTGAAGAGATATATTGAAGATTAACTAATGTGAAAAAACCAAAATATGATGATGAAAAAATACTAAGTGATGATATTAATTATGAAAACGACGACTAAATATTAAAATGAGTGTTGACAAACTACTAATATAATAATTTAATAATGCGTAACCCAAAGAAGTAATGTATAAAATGATGAATAATGTAATCTAAACAAGGTACCCGTACTAAATGAAGAAATATACGAGAAAGACACATAACAAATATGGCATATCATATAAAGATTTCCAAGAGCCAGTCAACTAGTAAATACCATCTTACCCGTACTAAATGAAGAAATATACGAGAAAGACACATAACAACTATGGCACATAATATAAAGATTTCCAAGAGCCAGTCAACTAGTAAATACCATCTTACCCGTACTACATTAAAAAAAAAAGATCTACAATGGAATTAACAAGAGAAGTTGGAAGACAAAAGCAAATGAATATTATTGTTATAAAATGGATATGCAATACACAAGGCATGAAGCGAAACCAAACAAAAGCTTATTAAATAAAGTATGACACAGATATGTGGGTAAAGAAGATACATAAGGTTATAAAATGATATTAAAAGAACTACCAAAAGAAGGATTAATTGATGCCGAAGAATAGTGAAAATAAAATACTAAAGAAGAGAATCATGAGAAAGGACCAATGAAGAACTGTAAACGAATTATCCTAGAAAAATATATGAAGATTAAGTTAAGATGAATCAAGAAGAGAAGAATATAATTATGTATAAACCGCAACTGCGTGAAGTAATCCCAAGAATGTTTATTATTAGTCGGAAGAATGACTACTTTTATTTTGTAAGATGAATTGACTGAAGAATTATTCCAGCAATCATTTATATTTGAACGGAGATGATGTACCTCTGAATTTTTTTGATGTTAGTATGGCCAGCAGAGATGTATGCCACAGCGAGCCACTCTGAACTGCCCCAGCTAAAGGTGTTAGGGAATTAGGGAATTAAATACTCGAGGGAAGACGATTACAAGGAGAGAAATACAAGATATGATTCATAAAAGGAAATGGAAGGATAAGAGAAGAACAGAATATTCAATATGGAAGGGAATACAACAATTGATAAATTCCTCATGAAAATAGTATAAGGATTCAGAATTAATCAATTCTTATAGGAAGGCATATGTAACGTAACAAAATTGTAGTTACATATAAATAATATCTAATAAATTGAATAAGAATATACCACGAACATGTCTGAGCCAAAATGTGAAAAAATACCTAAAGTATTAAAGCCAAGTGTGTATCCACTTACAAGTAATGTCGAAGCAAACCAACGCAGGAGAAGGAAGAGCTATAATGATAGCAACATCAATGTGATAAGAAGAGGAGATTATATAAAAAGCCAAACAAATACGTTAGCAACAAAGGCCCAATAGATCATACAAGTGAGGGAACAACACGATATCAATACGACCAATAGATCATACAAGTGAGGGAACAACATAATATGAATACGACGAATAGATCATACAAGTGAGGAAACAACAAATACCCTATAAGTGAAGAACCATATATATATGAAGAAGAAGAAACCTGAACACTAGAAGAGGAGATGTGCATATTGTAAAGAAGAAGAGGAATGTATAATAAATAATGAAGAATATTTAACAAGGACAAGACAATAACACTCCCAGTGTAAGGAATGCAATACGACCAGGAAGATAATAAGGCATGTGTGAGGAATGCCGGACTAGTGGATTATAATACCCTCCAACAAGGAAGAATATAATAAAGAAGAGATAACCGAGAATCAAGTGTTGACAACTTAATAAGTAGCCACAAACTATGATAGTGAGTGTCTTATATGAGTGCATCGATTCATAGTAAAATAACACAACCCCAAATAAACACCACAGACAATAAAAGTGTAATGTTTATGTAAAAGGAAGACAAAAAGTGTTAACAAGTAAAAATAGTGAACCCCAAATAAATGACACAAACATTTAGTGTATGTTTTATGAACCAAGATTATGACAAAATACAAACATAGTAAGACCACAAATATACTGAGATTAAAGGGGGAAATAATTGCTCAATAACAACTGAAACTGAATATAAAATCCTTAATGATATGTGTTTAAGTATCAAAAGAGTAGAGAGTAAAAAACCAATATGTAATGTAATAATTAATGTATTGTAAATGAGACAATCTGCTATAGAGAGACAAGACAAGTTACCCAAGCCAAAATATAAGCACATAACATGTACAATTATAACAAATAAGAATTATGAAATAATGTATGAACAAATAGTATAAAATGTGTATAAATTAGTGAGAATATTGTAATATACAATAGTAATAACATTTTCATAACAAAGTTATAATAATTAAGCAGAATGATGAACAGATTAGGATGTGTATTGTTGTCAAATCAGTAAGAGACACATAACCTCAACTGAGCAGGATCTACAAAATAAAACCACAAGTAATAATTAGAAAATTGCAATTATAAGTAACTGTTCAAATCAACAACCAAAATAGGATAAATGAGTAACCTAATGAACCCAATATGAGTAAAGAAATACATCTATATAATCTATATTATTTAAAGAAACAATAGCCAGATTAACAAACCACAAGATGACCATCAAAGTTAGACAAATTACTCACTTAAACTTGATAAAAGAAAGGAAAGTAGGTTGACAGTAGCAACTAGAGTATTCAATACCTCTATGAGAACCTTTAGCAAACACTAAATACACAAGTATATGTGTAAACAATAATAAACAAGTATACATGACCCAAGACGCTAGATGTAAAAAGCCATCTTACTGTACTTTAATGAATGTTGGACACAACAAAAAGGTGTTATACACAATAGACAAACTATGTACAAGGTCTAGGTACACATTAATGGATTAAAACACATCCATTAACTACAATTAGTGATAAACTATGTATATAAAAATAACAAAATGATGACACGTTGTGCTAAAGCCATCTAATATAAGTATATGAAAAGCAATAAGTGGAAACAAAGCTGCACTAAAGGTGTAAAAATAATTGAGGTACTAACTAAACACCTAAGAAATGTGTTAATATGAAAAAATGTACTAGAAATAAGAGATACAAATGCAAGAACATGTAGGGTTTATACACCCAAAGAGCATTTGACAAAAATGTAAATATTTTAATATCTAAAAATAATTATACAGAGAAATGGACTCTAAACAGTTTAGAATAAGCATTAGAATAATAATATAGCATAATAAGGTGGAAAAGACTTAATTGTGATTAAGAACCACGAAAAGTGAATTATCAAAAGTGACATAGGTTAATTTTGAACGGATTTATAGCTTGTTTGAACTCTAAATAATGAGCCAAGCGTCCGCAAGACAATGATACCATTCACGTCTTAATTAGTAAAATATTAAGAAAGATATGAACAATTGAAGATTTTCTGTCAATTCCGAAAAGGATTGAACGCGTCATAGCATACTCTCGAACCCAAAGACTGATGCTAAGAAATTAAATTTTTAACTTTATTAAGGCATATGGTGTCGAGATTATCAATTTCTCATCCAAAAGGAAGAGCTGATTTCGGGAGACGCCGACAGCAGCTTCGGAGGAAAGCATTAATTGTTCTTGGACCATCAGAGCGGACGGAACGTATGTTAGTCGGTGACCAGATTTTTAAATTAGTGCGCGTTCCCAAAGTATAAACAAGTATTCTAACCTAACCAGAGTGCATAACCATTACGTGTGAAAGTGCAACGAGTGATGTGATAAAATAATAACCATCGCCAGTGTATAATAAAGGCGATAATAAGTGGGAAACTAAGGGAGTACTTATTATTATTAACAATTTTTATAATGCAAATTTAATGTTTACCAACAAAGTTTTCTCGTTGGTACTACTTCAACCAAGTACAACCATACATGGTTAAACTAGTTTATAAAAAGTTAATTAACCAGTATTGAAATAAAAGTTCTCAATCGTTTTAATTTAAATAAAATATTATTAATTTTTAGAAGGAAATGATGAATAAAGATAACATTACAATGAATATCAATGTAAACAATGCAGAATATAGATGCTAACTTGACTACTATTAATACGAAAACAGATCATTTATTGAAAATTAACAGAGAACAGTCAGTACAGTTAATGAACAAATACTTGTCAGTAATAAATATTATGTATAGTTTTAAGATTTTAAATGCAAGCAAAATGAATAGTTTATTAAATCATTTTGAATAATAGGTAGTCTAACCTATATGGTTCGAAGGTTGACTAACCATACTTAATCATGTTTTAACTCTATAATCGCTTGAATATACTCAGTTAATAAGAATTCTTGAATTAATTATAATGCTTTTCATTATTAATACTTATCCAAATAACATTATTTTGACACACAATATTTGTAACCGTGTCAGACACAACTATTGAACTGATAATTTGATACCAGTGGTACCATAATACGATAGTTTCCAATATCGTAATTAAACTTGTTTTCTTGAATTTTGAATACTCTCTATTAAGTAATATTGTTATATTTCAGCATTTTTGTACCTTGTATCATGTTCACTAAAAGAACACGAATTTTGGTAATTGTAAACCAAATTAGATTAACAGTTATACGATATACGATAATCAGTATTACCAGCCCTGAGCAGTAAGATTCTCAGTACCTATTTCAATCGTTTTTGATGATCATTAATTGTTTAAAAGGATAATAACTTCAAATTAACTTATTGTCAATAAAATAATAATTTTCTTACCTTGAATCAGTTTCTTTATTTCAAAGTAGGCGTACCTTTGGTGTAGAACTGGTAGCTTATGTCTGTCTGAACTGGTTGTTCAAATTGTTTTTTTATGTTATAAAACAAATGATTCGTCAAAACAGTAGATTAGCACTGTTTAAAAGTAAGTGAGCTAAGTTTGTGTTTTTTGGGCGCCATATGGAACCTAGGTAGTTATTCCATAAAATAATTTATTAGACGAATAAATTAAATAATTTTAATTAATATCGTTAAATTAATTCCTTGAGTGTACTATGAAATTAATTTAATTAAATAATTCTTTTTTTGTTATGTTTATAAATTTGAATGGTTGGCGCTTCACACGTCCATGCCGCCAACTTAACTGTTTGAGTGGCTTGAATTTGGAACTCTTAAATAAGGCAGTATTACAACCATTATTAGGCAGTTGGAGGTTGATTACAATTTAATCATCTCTTAATACATAACATATAAAATTATAACCATGCCTGCTTTGGCATTCTAGGTTAACTGGTTTAATTGTCAATCGACAATAAATATTAAATGATTTTACGAACGTTTTTTAATGTTAAAAAGCTTTTGATAATATCTAAAATGTGAACATAATAAAATATTAACTCGAAACAGTGTTGTTTAAAGAAACATCTGAATCGTCATACTTGATTCCGTAAAAGGTAATCGTTTAGTTGTCACTATTGATATAGCTTAGTACCACTAGCTTTTATTCATAATAGAAAGAAATATTCAAATAGTAGTCGTAGACTCTTCTAATTAAAAAACAAATAATATTTGCATGTTTGTTAATTTTTCGTTAATTCATTCAGTCAGTCGATAATCCTCAATCTCTTATTAATGCTTGTTAGTTTAATCTAGGTTTACTGTACAATAACTTCAATCAGGTGTGTGGTTATAGCACACTCAGTGTTCATACATAATAAACAATTACTGTTTTTAAATTCTTATTTCTGAATTATTTAAATTAAATTGAGAATTATCATTATAACTGTTGACTGAGTGATATTAATTAGGTGCAATGACCTACATACTTTATCTTACACACATTACTAGAATGTTGTTCGATTATATCGTAATTTTTTCAATTCTTAACTAATATTAGAAAATCATTTAAATCCCGGAATTGCTAGGGATTATACACTTAGCAATTCTTATTAACGCACTGTTTATTCTTCAAATATCTTCAATAGTAGTGTAATTATGGTTGCACAAATTTAGGTTATGTTGGTTTGTTGACATTGATGACGCGCACAAACTAGGTTAACAGCTGTTTTCTTTCGAAAGGTTGATTAAAAAGTGCCTCGAATCGACGCGTGATGCTGCCGTTCTTTCGAGCGATCATTGTAAAATTCGTCAATTTCTCTGATTTGGGTTGGCTGACGATCTTTAATCTAGCGTACATACCCCCTTCGCGAAATATTTTAATTGTTGTTTTAAGCGTGGGGTAGCTGGGTTTGAGAGTATACACTGATGCTAAACGTTTTCTCAAATTGACACAAATACTTTATAATTGATTTAACTTTCTTATTACTGCATAGATTTTAAATCTAAGCTTATCACTGTATGGCGAACATTTGGCTCTTCATTTAGAGTCCACTCATGATATGCTTTCGTTCATTATTAAGGGAGTTAATGTTTGAGATTATCACTTTACATTATTTGCTATTAATTTTATTTATTCTTGAATTATAACTATCTAATGGCAATCATATCTCTTTGAGAGTATGCCTTCCAAGTCCTTGAACACTTCTCACTTATTGTTTACTTATAATTATGGACAAAATATAGCTCTTATCCTAACATTGGTTTAGGCTAGAAGTCTATGAATTATATTAACAAATTATTTATAAGAAACAGTATCTGGGTAACTTCTATATTGCCCCAATTGTATACACAGAGTAATTACAACTACTGGTTGTCTTTGTTTATGGGAATATATTATTATTCCTGGTTATTTTAGTCTTTAATATGACCTCGGTATGGCACTATGAAGTGTACCTTTATTTTAATTCTTGTTTGAGAATGTAGTGTTCTTTCAGTCCACTATCTAGTTTGGAATAGTTCATTATAATTAGTATATTGATTATCACTCTTGTGTTTTTAATACACTTGTCTGTTCTTTTGTATAGAGAATTGGATAATAGTAGTTACATCTAGTGTCACATGACAGATGTGCTTATTTATTCTTATTACACTTTATGTTACTGTTTATAATTCTCTTACACTATTATAATAGTGATATTATATCTTATTTATTATATAGGTAGCCTCCTTTTATTCCTGCCTAGCTTTACAATATGGTTTTATCTATGTTTCACATGGTGAATCTCATTTTGACTGTTTTTGTTCACTTTGTTTGCATTAATTCTTATATAAATATAAAGACTACTCTTGGTATCTGATTTTGGTATTGGTAGAAACCTTATTACCTCTACTTGATTTAGTGTACAAAATATTTCAGTTTAGACACATTTTATTTATCATTAAATGTGAAACTAGGTGGAAAGTACCTGTATCTAGGTTATGTGTTTCCCTTTCTTGTAGCAACAATGGGTGAATTGAGTTGATACAAATTTACATTTTTTAACCTTGTTCTTCAAGTAATATGTTATTAATGATTACTGGTAATTCATTAATTAGTTCTTTTTTCTTATCTTACATGATTTTTCTATTACTTAACTAACAATTATTACAGTTATGAGACAATTTTAATTCTCTTTTATATTACATTAATGCTGTGCATAATATGTCATTATGGTGTTATTTACAGCTTCGTATTGTGTTAACATTATTGTTACTTCACTCTTTTGTCTGATATGGGATGCCCTACTCATTTGCAATATTATTGGTCATATATGGGTCATCTAAGTTAGTCAGTTATTGTTTTATTTTCAGTCTAAGTCTCTCAGTTAGTATTTATATGGGTAAGATGTTAATCTATAGTTGACTGGCTCTTGGAATTTATCTTATGCCATGGTTGTTGTGTCTTTCTCGTAATAGTTTTCTTTCTTCTTTTATTTTGCTCCTTACTGACCGAATCTATTGGGTTATTGGTTCCTGTTGTATAATCACTGTTTAATGTTGTAATAAAACAACGATTAGTGGGTGTGCGTTGTTTTATTTAGTTATGTTCAAATTCTTCAATCCCGCGTTGGGTTCGTCACGTTGTAATATAACCTTGTGATGATCTTAAAAATGTTTAATTTGTGTTTAATTATGTTTAAGGTTTGTTCGAAGTAAAGCTCGAAATGTTTGTTTAAAAAGGACTGTTAAAACTCTCTTGAAGCACTGGGTATATTTACCGTTTCACTTACCAATGGTGAATGTTGTCAGTCTTCCAAAATAGTCCCTGTAATACACTGAAAAGTCACAACACAGTTTATGATATGTCATCGGTTTAATAATGTATGTACAGTAAACAATCTGATTCTGTATATTCGATACTGCTTTAAAATTCGAATATTGGCCGCTCTAAGGTCGGGCTGCCACTTTGAAAATAATTGCTCATTACGTTTTCAACTAGTCAAAACAACATTATTACTGTACAACGAAAATTTAGGTCAACGGAATTGCGACGGAACGTCAAGAGGATTCCACAGTGAACAAGATTAATTAAAACAGATTACAATAATTAAACAATTATACAATAAAAATAAATTAAAACGAAAAAACAAGATTCAATAATATCGAAATAAATAAAATCATTAAAGAATAACAAGATTAAATAAAATGAGATTTCATCAAAAAGGAGACGATAAACGTTTCTATAATAATATATATATATATATATATATGATTCTTAATAATACTGAAAATTATATAATTTGAACTAAATATAATTATTTCACTACCGACTCGGAACACAAAGTTTTTATGGGCAAAAACGTAAACGTTTTTACTGATAAAAACTTTGTGTTCCGAGTCGGTTCAGGTTATAAGGTAAAATTTTTACGTTTTTACCCATAAAAAGCTTTGTGTTCCGAGTCGGTCGTGAAATAATTATATTTAGTTAAAACGGACACGTCATGGACAACGAAATCCAAGAATAATTTGAACGTACTTGACCGTGATAATGTCCATTCTTTACTCATGAATTTAACTGTAAAAATAGACACAAATGCTTTAGACATTAGGAAAATCAAAAAAAAATCTACACTCAAATGGATACATTATAACTAATTATGTAATATTCAGTAACTACATTAGTGTGTGATGTGCACATTACTACTACATGGAGACCTGTTAAAAATTCAAATTCCTTTATCACTGGTTTACTTAAAAATATATAAAATACTGTAATTAGGTAGGCCTATATGTGTACAGACTGAGATTGGCAAAAGTTTAAACACTATAAGTTTGTTTAATTTTAAGTTATTTTTTTTAATGAAAAATGCTGAAACGTTCATATTAAACTGCTTTCCAACTAAATAAGTTAGTTTGTGCTGAGTCAAATGATTCAGCGCGAGTTTAGTAAATGTATTGGTATTTTTTTTGACGGTAAAGACAGTACGAAATTTAAAGTAATTAGGAGTGCTGCTCTCTACCCGCGGATAGGAGAGGCTACCGTTCTCGAGTTTTCACCGTTTGACCGGTGTTTCCATCTACCGAGTTTTTCCAGCAGCTCGGCTGAGTTTTTAAACAACAGTGCTGCAGCCTGGTGAGAATTTTCTCACAAACGGACAACGAACGAAAACTTTTGTTATAGTTTGTCTCAAAATGGAAGCCTAACTCACGACATCGTGAAGATCTCTTCGGTGGAGGGTTTAGTGTAAATATCTAGCGTCGACTTCTTTTCGATATGAGATAGTTTCTTAACGACTGCGGTAAGTTTTGATTTCATTATATTAATTATATACCAAATTGTTAAAGGAGAAAATGTTTTTTTAGTAAGCTTGAGTAAGTCCCCACTTGTTGAATCATGCATGGTGAAAGACGTAATTGTTCGTAAAGTTTTTATAAACCAATAAAACTTGAGTATTGAAGTGTCAGAATCTCGGCTTTAATACCTAAAGTACAATAACCACAATATATTTAATTTTACACTTTCATTAACACCGATGTAACGAGATTCGGTTGAGCACTTAACCTGTTACACAATCTGTCGTCATTAAGTGGTATAAAGTTTTGCTACAATGACAGTAAAACTTTATACATACATAATTGGGAACTTACTCAGGCACGTTTTAAACGTAAATCATGTCACATTCAAAGTAGTAGTATTCTCAAATTCTATGGAGTAAAAAACTATGTGTTTTAAATAAATTCTTCGCCACGTGGTAACCCCAATTTCACTCAAAGTAATAAGTTCATAAGATGTCACAGAGCTAAGATAAATTATTATATTGCGAAAGCAACTCACATTCAGTGAGGTTCAAGTTATAAAGCGTTATAAAGAATCATTGTTAGAGAACTTTTTAAGTAAGGCATGTTGGCCAAAATAATGTTACCAAGTTTTATTATGTACAACATAACTAGGTGTTGTTTTTATTTATGTATTTTGGAGGGTGTCCAAACAGTGGGGGCATTTGTGTGTGGTCTCTCACTAAAAATGTAATGTGTGACAATAGGGTTCACTGAACAGAGACAACTCCTACTGCCAATGAACGAAATGCCATCTTAAAGCTCCACACTCGACACCGAAGAGACCAGGCCGCAACAACATGCCAATCATGAGATCGCCACGCTATAAATAAGATCATCCTTCTGGGCACACAAAGCAGGTGAAAAATATCCATTTTATATTCACACGTAGAATCAACATGGTACCAGTATACCTTCATTTGGATCCCCAATTGATGGGACAGTTTAGTGTGAACACTAAGTATTAATTGTAAATTTCAATACCTGTATAGTAAATTGTCAGTTCAGAGACTGACATGTGTACCACACAGCATCCAACTTAGATTTCCACTCATTTCTTTATAGTACTTCCGCTACAGATTTAAAGTCAGTTTTGTTATTATTATTTTCTCAAGTTTAATTTACTCTGCATTAAAAACATATTTTCTCTTATTTTTAAAATCAGGTTAGGCCATTTGTATAAAAAGATTACTGGGGAGGTAGGTGTTATTTTAAATTAGTTTCAACCAAGCTGTGCCTGTCGAAACACTTTTCAACTTGTTTGTCGAAACAAGGTTGTTGAAACAAGTTTGTTGAGACTGGTTATAAATTGAAGAAACATGTCCGTCTCTGACACACACACACAAATGTATTTTTTTTATATAAGGTGCTAATATGGTGCAATTTTTTTTCTTTACATTAACTGGCCCTATTTTAGTCTATATAAATTCTTTATATTAATCATGGTAACTGGGGGGCGTTAATTATTTTAAATAATTTTATTTCTCACCTTAATTAATTATTTCTCACCTTAATTAAGTATTTTAGCACTTAGCCACTTAGGCACTTCTTTTAAATTTTTAATGTCCTGGGGACATTTGTATGCAATACTTTATGATACACATGACGTGCAATTAACCCACACCATGCGGGTACATTCATAGAAATAAATCTTTAATCCTAATTGGGATTCCTATAAAGCAGAAGTTTAGAATTTATATACACCAGAAGGCTAATAAAAAAAAAAAAAGGGCGTGGCAAGAGACCTTTATGTATTTGTATACTATTGTATATGTAATTTGTCTTGTGGAACGTGTTATGTCTGTATATTTCTGTGTACATTTTGGGGGATATATATATATATAAATATTATGCATTGCTGTACTTTTGGTGGGATATAGGGATTTTATTATTAGAATGTATATACACCAGTAGACGAGTATTCTATCTCAATAATCGTGGCTGATCATTTCTTTAAATTAATTGTTTTATTTAACAAGTATAGTAAGTGTCACCTTTAAAGTTCATTTAAATTGGATGAATAATTATTTTAATTATTAATAGTAACTGTGAATGAAATTATTTACCTTCATCAATTTATATATTGCTTTTTAAAAGAAACATATGATATAAATTTTATATTTTAAGAAATAGTTTAATGGGAGTTTCATTTTGAGGTTAATGATTATTTTTACATTTGCAATTCATTGATGGTGACATAGCAATTATTCTCATGGACTCAGTTAATATTTTCAGGTGGCCTTGTTGAGAGGGTATACTTCTTTAGTTAACCATTTAAGAAGGGGAATTCTAAATCACTGTTGTTTTTTGTTATTAATATTATGAGATAGAATAATAAAACCATTGTTAATTATTTAATTCTTGAGTTTTTATTGCAAGTCCCGTCTTACTGGATCCAGCGCAATTTTTAGCTTCTCTAGGCCTTAGCCTAGTTTTAATTAACTTGTAACCCCTCTTTACAAAAGGAAATATTCTTTTGTTTTAACTACTCAAAATGAAGTAGGGGTTTCATTTGGTAGCAGAGCGCGCTTACGACAAGGGTCCTGTGGGTGTGACGGGGCTTGCAAACTTAGGAAATATTTTAAAATTTTCACAATGTTTAGTTCTTAAATAGAACTTAGAAAAATTTTCAAGGCCCTATATCCCAAGGTTGAAAATATTTTGTTAGTTTTAAGGTTTGAAACATATGTATATGTACTTGCCCGCCTTGCATAGTGAATAGTGCCACGTGGTAGGAAATTTTAGAAGGGGAAATCCCTGGGCAAGACTTATCGCAGTCGGCGCTTAGTTAGTTTGAGTTTACCTTACCCATGTTTGGGGAGGTGTTGCGGTTTTTTGTGATTAGGCGGTATGGCCCGATCGGCAGTCGGTTTCTGCCGATAAATGGTAGCCGGAGGTAACCTAAGAAAGGGTTAAAATAAATTTTCGTTGGTCGGTATTTTGTTTTTCGTGTTGTGTGTGTGTCGCGTTCCTTTTGTCTGGTGTAATCGAGTGTGAGCTGTTCAGGTAGTGGGCTAGTTCTCGCATCGTTAGGTGGACCCGCAGTCTACTCTTTGGAAGAACAGTACTTGGGTTTTTCAGATTCTGATTAGTTAGAATAAGTTTTAGAGTTTTTGTTGAGTGTGCCGACCGCGAAGTGAGATGACGTCGATAAATCCTGAGTTGTTTGTTAGGGAGGAAATTGAGTTCGAGCTCCGGGCCCGGGGTAAAGAAACCCAAGGCAATGTCCAAACCTTACGGCAGCGGCTCCGTGAAGCGCTGACCGCGGGTGATGCGCTCTCAAGGGTCACTATCACTGACCCCGAGAGTGAGTGGGAGCGGTGTACAGAAAAATGGGGTGAGCTGAAGGAGTCGGCTCAATCCGTCGAAAGTTTGGAGGAGAGACCGGGATGCTCTCTCGTTGTCCGGCGGATCCGGCAACGTATGCAGCACTTGATTCATCGGCTGCAGAATTTACTGGCACAAGTCAGTGAACCGCCATATATAATACCGCCACCATATAATATAACAGAAATTATACAGGAGATTACCTCGACCCTCCAAGGGTCACCACCGGTAAGAGCATCCACCCCAATTCCGGTTGTTGAGGAGTCCGTGATCTCAGCGCTGAACACTTCTTCATACAGGGAAGTAGAGCCTGTACGGACTGGTTCGGGGGCGGCAACGTACAACCACCTGCCCAACCCACTTGCCGATATTATTAAACAACTGCCAGTCGTGGACAGACTGGAAGCAGATAAACTACTCCCGTTTTTTAAGATAGTCTTTGACTTAAAGGACTATCCGGGTATGCTGGAGCGAACGGTGCTCGAACTCATCTTCCCCTACTGTCGCGGTACCATGGCTGACAGGGTGGCGGAGGTAATGCGACGTAAGGAAGGTGTGGATGAGTTCCACCGGGTGGTGCTGAGGGCGTTCGTACCCAGTAGAATGATGGAGCAATTGCGCCATCGGCATTTTTATAAAGTACAGGCACGGGGCGAAACATTGGCCCAGTATGTGCTGCGAATGCGCCAGGTAGCGCGTATTCTGGGAATGGGCATGTCGGAGGAAGAGGTAGTCCAACACATCCTCGACGGCGTCTCTGCCGACGACCGTCTGCGACTAGTTTTTGCACAGCCGCCGCAGTGGTTTACCGACCTGGAGCGACTCTGCGTTATGACGGAGACCATGCAGATGACCGACCAGGCGAGCGGAAACAGTAGACGAGCCGAACCAAGACCTCAGACATCGGAAGGGGCCAGAGAGCCTACCTTCCCCCGACAGGCCCAGCCAGCTCGAAATCGTCAGCAAACAAATCCAAATACTGTGATTTGTTATAATTGTAACCGCCCGGGACACGTGGCGAGAAATTGTATGCGAAGGCGCGCGCGACCAGCACCACCTATGTCTAGACCAGCGCCAAAAAACTAATTAGACAGGGGAAGATATTTCGGAGGATGTCTTCCCCCCACTTCAATTCTGTTCAACTTCCGTCGACCTCCAGGCAGCCGTTAAAAGCCCCATCTTCAAATATCAAGGTCCAGTCCGCTACCTCGCAACAACTTTCTGTATGCCCCTTTCTGTCGCTCGAGGTAAAGGGTGGTCAGCTCAGAGCCTTAGTTGACTCCGGTTCAGCCCGATCCATCATTTCATCTCGGGTACATGCGGACCTTGAACAAAAGGGTTTAGTTATAAGGTCAGAAAAGTCATCTGCTATATGCTGGACGGCATCCCGTGAAATCTTGCCTATCTCCCGGGTTACTTCCTTTAAGATCAAAATTGATGGGTTTTCTTGGGTGTGGTCTTTTCTGGTTTCTCCTGCTCTGGGAGTGGATTGCATCATTGGTGCCGATTTTATCGCAAAAAGTGGTCTCGTGCTGGACATCCAAGCGCACCAATGTTTTTTTAAATTTAATCGGGAGGTTTTAATTCCGTTCCTTGGGTACCAGGGCGCTAAGCCGGGTATCCAAGAAGTAGCTTGTCCCGATTCTGCACGAGACCATCTCACTCCATCCCAGCAGACGGCCTTAGATAATTTGTGTGAGGAATTTCCCGAGGTGTTAACTCCTACTTTGGGACTCACACACCTGCTGGAATATAAAATCAGTCTAACAGATACGAAAATAGTGAGGTCACACCCTTACAAGTTTGCCCCTCCTAAGATGACCATTCTGCGAGAGAAGGTTCAAGAATTATTGGACCAAGGGGTGATTGAACCTTCTCATTCCAGCTATGCCAGTCCAGCATTTTTAGTGCCAAAGCCTGGTGGCAAACAAAGAATGGTAATAGATTACAGGAAGTTGAACGCCAATATCGAGGTGGATTCTGTTCCCCTCCCGGATTTACATTCGGCCTTTGATTGGTTCAGTGGGGCCAGATTTTATACCATTATTGATCTGAACGCGGCCTATCATCAGATACCTCTTGCCAAAGAAAGTAAACCATACACAGCTTTTTGTGTACCCTGGAATTTGTACCAGTACACAAGGGTTCCCATGGGTTTGGCTGTGGGGGCCCAGACACTTACTCGCCTTCTTGACACTGTCTTTCACGACGTCAAATTCCGTTTTGTCTATAACTACCTTGACGATCTGTTGGTGTATAGTGAGACTTTCGAGGATCATCTGCGGCATTTAAGAGAGGTGTTGGGTCGTTTAAGAGAGGCTGGCCTCACTGTCAATCCCGAAAAGGTTCGTTTCGCCCAAGAGAGTATTTCTTTCTTGGGCCATTTAATTTCATACAAGGGCGTGACGGTAGACCCAGAGAGGACACAAGGCATCCGTGACTTTCCTCCGCCAAGGGACGCAAAAGGCATAGCGAGATTCGTCGGTATGATAAATTTTTATCGGCGTTTCATACCGAATATCGCTGAAATTGCCGCTCCCTTGAATGAACTGAGGAAGAAGGGGGCAAAGTTTTCATGGGGGGAAAACCAACAGAAGGCTTTTGTTACCTTAAAGGAAGCCATCATTTCCCCACCGGTGTTGCGGATGCCCGACTTTTCGAAACCGTTCATTTTGCAGACGAACGCGAGTTCGGTTGCGCTCGGAGCGGTCCTTTCCCAGGTTATTGACGACGCTAGGCAGCCTGTGGCTTTTATCTCACGCACGTTGACCCAGCAAGAACGTAAATCATCCGTTTACGAGCTAGAGTGTTTAGCTGTTGTATACGCTCTAGATAAGTTCCGGCGTTTCCTGGAACATGCTGAGTTCCTGCTCGAGACCGATAATCAGGCTCTCTCATGGCTTCTAGCTCATCCCCGGCAACTGGGTAAAATTGGTAGATGGGTGGTGAAAATCTCATCATTTAAGTTCACCGTGCAACACATCAGGGGATCCCAGAATGTGGTTGCAGATGCCTTATCCCGTATGTTTTCCCAACCCAGTGATGCCCAAGCTGAGCAACCCTGTTCCGTTCTTCTCGATTTTCCTTTAGCCTTCACTGATGTGTTACCCCATCAGTTAAACGACGAAGTGCTGGGTCAAGTCATCCAAAACATTAAGCAGGGTAACGTACAGGCCCCTTATTTCTTGTCCAAGGGAGTCCTTTGCTGTCGAGAAAGAAAAGGACGAGCACCTAAAATCGTGCTGCCTAGCAAATTAGTGCCCATGGTCTTCAGTTATTACCATGATTCCCCAATCGGAGGCCACAAGGGAATTTCGAAGACCATTTCCAGTATTAGGAAACATTTTATCTGGAAGGGCATGGATAGAGACATCGCGACAAGAGTAAAAAACTGTCATCTGTGTGGCTTGAGCAAGCCTGCCCAGAACACCAAACTAGGGTTGTTATCGTCTGAGGTGGCGAGCAGACCAATGGAAAAGTTATTTATTGACTACGTGGGGCCGTTCCCCCGTAGCAAGTCAGGTAATGCTTACCTGCTTGTTTGTGTAGATGCCTTTTCAAAGTTTGCCTGGCTACTGCCCTTACGGCAGGCAACCGCTCGTTTGACCATCAACGCTTTACAGAATCACGTTTTTCAGCATTTCGGTCTTCCGACCATCATTGTCTCGGACAATGGCCCGCAATTTATTTCAAATGAATTTAGGCGTATGTGTTTCGCCAGTGGCATCAAACACGTAACCACTTCCCCTTATTATCCACAACCGTCCCATGCGGAGAGATTCAATCGGAATCTCCGGTCCGCCTTGATTGCTTATCACGCTGAGCAACAAACCAACTGGGATCAGAATCTGAAGTGGTTACAATTAGCCTTCAACACGGCCAGACACGACAGTCATCAGGCCGTGCCCTTTGAAATTTTGTTTGGATTCTCGCCTGCACTCCCGTTGACCAACCTATGGGATATCGAAGATCTTCTGCCGCGGGAGCCCAATAATAAAACTGCGGAAAGATGGAAAATGGCTCGGAAGAATTTGCTGCGAGCGCACGAGCGGGTCCGTCGGCGTTATAATCAGGGGCGTATTCCAAACCCCTTCCGGATTGGTGACTGGGTCTATTGCCAAAGCCACCCACTCAGCTCTGCCGCCGACAAACGTGCTGCGAAGCTATGCTACCGTTGGTCGGGGCCATACCGAATCATAGGATTTACGTCACCGGTGACGGCCCGGCTGGGCGTACCGGGAGACAAACAAAAGTTGTTGACAAGCCACATTTCCAAACTTAAACGTTGTCGGGGGCTATCCAAAACGTTCGAAGGGGGATAGTCCCCGTAAAGATAGGACCGAGGTCCTTGTTAAATGTGGAAGTCGTGTTCAGGCGAATGGGGCGAGCCTCAGGAGATCGGAAGATCTAGCTAGCTAGGAATCTTTCTTTTGTCTTTTCCTGTCTCTCTCTCTTGTGCTGTATGCGGACTCTGATCAGGTCAGCATTCAGCACCCGCACACTTACATAATACATATCTTCTTTCGTCTCTTTCATTTTCCTTTTTGATTTCTGTTCTCCTGAGAGCAAGCTCAGCTGAGCCAACCCAACCACGACGTCCACCGGTATCTTTTGGGGAGAGGTACACTGCAGGGTACCCTCCTGGCCTTTAACGTTGGGGCAACTATGTTGCCCTTTTGGGGTGAGGGTGTGCTGAGTCAAATGATTCAGCGCGAGTTTAGTAAATGTATTGGTATTTTTTTTGACGGTAAAGACAGTACGAAATTTAAAGTAATTAGGAGTGCTGCTCTCTACCCGCGGATAGGAGAGGCTACCGTTCTCGAGTTTTCACCGTTTGACCGGTGTTTCCATCTACCGAGTTTTTCCAGCAGCTCGGCTGAGTTTTTAAACAACAGTGCTGCAGCCTGGTGAGAATTTTCTCACAAACGGACAACGAACGAAAACTTTTGTTATAGTTTGTCTCAAAATGGAAGCCTAACTCACGACATCGTGAAGATCTCTTCGGTGGAGGGTTTAGTGTAAATATCTAGCGTCGACTTCTTTTCGATATGAGATAGTTTCTTAACGACTGCGGTAAGTTTTGATTTCATTATATTAATTATATACCAAATTGTTAAAGGAGAAAATGTTTTTTTAGTAAGCTTGAGTAAGTCCCCACTTGTTGAATCATGCATGGTGAAAGACGTAATTGTTCGTAAAGTTTTTATAAACCAATAAAACTTGAGTATTGAAGTGTCAGAATCTCGGCTTTAATACCTAAAGTACAATAACCACAATATATTTAATTTTACACTTTCATTAACACCGATGTAACGAGATTCGGTTGAGCACTTAACCTGTTACACAATCTGTCGTCATTAAGTGGTATAAAGTTTTGCTACAATGACAGTAAAACTTTATACATACATAATTGGGAACTTACTCAGGCACGTTTTAAACGTAAATCATGTCACATTCAAAGTAGTAGTATTCTCAAATTCTATGGAGTAAAAAACTATGTGTTTTAAATAAATTCTTCGCCACGTGGTAACCCCAATTTCACTCAAAGTAATAAGTTCATAAGATGTCACAGAGCTAAGATAAATTATTATATTGCGAAAGCAACTCACATTCAGTGAGGTTCAAGTTATAAAGCGTTATAAAGAATCATTGTTAGAGAACTTTTTAAGTAAGGCATGTTGGCCAAAATAATGTTACCAAGTTTTATTATGTACAACATAACTAGGTGTTGTTTTTATTTATGTATTTTGGAGGGTGTCCAAACAGTGGGGGCATTTGTGTGTGGTCTCTCACTAAAAATGTAATGTGTGACAATAGGGTTCACTGAACAGAGACAACTCCTACTGCCAATGAACGAAATGCCATCTTAAAGCTCCACACTCGACACCGAAGAGACCAGGCCGCAACAACATGCCAATCATGAGATCGCCACGCTATAAATAAGATCATCCTTCTGGGCACACAAAGCAGGTGAAAAATATCCATTTTATATTCACACGTAGAATCAACATGGTACCAGTATACCTTCATTTGGATCCCCAATTGATGGGACAGTTTAGTGTGAACACTAAGTATTAATTGTAAATTTCAATACCTGTATAGTAAATTGTCAGTTCAGAGACTGACATGTGTACCACACAGCATCCAACTTAGATTTCCACTCATTTCTTTATAGTACTTCCGCTACAGATTTAAAGTCAGTTTTGTTATTATTATTTTCTCAAGTTTAATTTACTCTGCATTAAAAACATATTTTCTCTTATTTTTAAAATCAGGTTAGGCCATTTGTATAAAAAGATTACTGGGGAGGTAGGTGTTATTTTAAATTAGTTTCAACCAAGCTGTGCCTGTCGAAACACTTTTCAACTTGTTTGTCGAAACAAGGTTGTTGAAACAAGTTTGTTGAGACTGGTTATAAATTGAAGAAACATGTCCGTCTCTGACACACACACACAAATGTATTTTTTTTATATAAGGTGCTAATATGGTGCAATTTTTTTTCTTTACATTAACTGGCCCTATTTTAGTCTATATAAATTCTTTATATTAATCATGGTAACTGGGGGGGCGTTAATTATTTTAAATAATTTTATTTCTCACCTTAATTAATTATTTCTCACCTTAATTAAGTATTTTAGCACTTAGCCACTTAGGCACTTCTTTTAAATTTTTAATGTCCTGGGGACATTTGTATGCAATACTTTATGATACACATGACGTGCAATTAACCCACACCATGCGGGTACATTCATAGAAATAAATCTTTAATCCTAATTGGGATTCCTATAAAGCAGAAGTTTAGAATTTATATACACCAGAAGGCTAATAAAAAAAAAAAAGGGCGTGGCAAGAGACCTTTATGTATTTGTATACTATTGTATATGTAATTTGTCTTGTGGAACGTGTTATGTCTGTATATTTCTGTGTACATTTTGGGGGATATATATATATATATATAAATATTATGCATTGCTGTACTTTTGGTGGGATATAGGGATTTTATTATTAGAATGTATATACACCAGTAGACGAGTATTCTATCTCAATAATCGTGGCTGATCATTTCTTTAAATTAATTGTTTTATTTAACAAGTATAGTAAGTGTCACCTTTAAAGTTCATTTAAATTGGATGAATAATTATTTTAATTATTAATAGTAACTGTGAATGAAATTATTTACCTTCATCAATTTATATATTGCTTTTTAAAAGAAACATATGATATAAATTTTATATTTTAAGAAATAGTTTAATGGGAGTTTCATTTTGAGGTTAATGATTATTTTTACATTTGCAATTCATTGATGGTGACATAGCAATTATTCTCATGGACTCAGTTAATATTTTCAGGTGGCCTTGTTGAGAGGGTATACTTCTTTAGTTAACCATTTAAGAAGGGGAATTCTAAATCACTGTTGTTTTTTGTTATTAATATTATGAGATAGAATAATAAAACCATTGTTAATTATTTAATTCTTGAGTTTTTATTGCAAGTCCCGTCTTACTGGATCCAGCGCAATTTTTAGTTTCTCTAGGCCTTAGCCTAGTTTTAATTAACTTTTAACCCCTCTTTACAAAAGGAAATATTCTTTTGTTTTAACTACTCAAAATGAAGTAGGGGTTTCATTTGGTAGCAGAGCGCGCTTACGACAAGGGTCCTGTGGGTGTGACGGGGCTTGCAAACTTAGGAAATATTTTAAAATTTTCAATGTTTAGTTCTTAAATAGAACTTAGAAAAATTTTCAAGGCCCTATATCCCAAGGTTGAAAATATTTTGTTAGTTTTAAGGTTTGAAACATATGTATATGTACTTGCCCGCCTTGCATAGTGAATAGTGCCACGTGGTAGGAAATTTTAGAAGGGGAAATCCCTGGGCAAGACTTATCGCAGTCGGCGCTTAGTTAGTTTGAGTTTACCTTACCCATGTTTGGGGAGGTGTTGCGGTTTTTTGTGATTAGGCGGTATGGCCCGATCGGCAGTAGTTAAGAAAGAAAATATCGGTATGGAGAACCATACATGACTTCCATATTCTAAGATTTATATTTAAAATCATTTTCGAAATGAAATATTACCATAGAAACTACTTCTTTCTACTTACTGCTTCAGCCTTAACCACAGTACTGTGGTCACTAACGTATACCACCTCACGTTATCGCACTAGATTTTCACTGATGATGGAAGTCGATGGCATTGCCGAAACGTCTGGTTTTGTAGAAAACATTGGGCTTCGGCCAAATATCCCGGGAAGGAATTTCAACAAAAACTACTTCTTTGTTGCCGATAACGTTGTACACATATATATAAAAAATATGCATAAAATTAATGGCTTGTATAAGTTAATGATTGATCTCCATTAAATAGTGCTCAAGTTTCCAAAGTTTTAATATTATGATGTCCGTAATTAAAACATCAGAGCAGGTTTAGTGTGTATGAGGGTACACCGTGGACAAACATTTTCAACATTTCCTATTGAGCATTGCTTAGAGTAAAGCTGCGAATCTACAGTATACGTTTCACAGAACAAACACGCGGAAAAGTAGGAGCGCTCCGAAGTCACTCATGGACTCTCAGCATCTTGCAGAGGGTTCATTCCCTAAAGACGAAAAGTCTGTCTATGAATCGTTCCTCTGTAAACACGTGCAGTTACACTGCCCAGCGATCCACAGGAAGCAAATCGCTATCCACGCTGGACACTTTTTCGGCTTGCACGCGTTATGTTGGTATGGGTTTCGGCACTTTCCATTTAAAAAGCGTGCAAATGTAAGAAAATAAACATGAATTAGTCCAGAAATAACGCGAATTTTGTGTGTGTGTGTGTGTGTGTGTGTGTGTGTGTGTGTGTGTGTGTGTGTGTGTGTGTGTGTGTGTGTGTGTGTGTGTGTGTGTGTGTGTGTGTGTGTGTGTGTGTGTGTGTGTGTGTGTGTGTGTGTGTGTGTGTGTGTGTTCCCTGCCTTTTTATTGCGGTAGTCATAATATAAAATGGAAACGTAAACATTACATAACTGAGATATGCTTGCCTGCCACGAACGATATATTTTCTCTCATACATGATTTACATTAAAATGAAAACATTATAATTTTATTGCCTGGCAACAAAATTATTTTATTTTTAACAATTACCATTGTTTGAAAAAGTTTAAATAAATTTTCAAGTACTTTACTCTTGTTAAAACGTAAAAGGTTGCAGGTAAACTACCCCTTCCCCTTAACCGATCTTCACCAAAATCAAAAGGCCATGAGTTCTCTACAATGCAGGGAGGTATGCAAAAAATTATTTGATTCTGTTTGAATATGCGGCAGTTATCGTTCGTCATAGAAAATACCGGTATGGAGAACCATACATGACTTCCATATTCTAAGATTTATATTTAAATCTTAATATCGCCTGCCAAGCGCGATATATTTTCTCTTATACATGATGTACATTAAAATGAAAAAATTTTAATTTTATTGCTTGGCAACAAAATTATTTTATTTTTAACAATTACCATTGTTTGAAAAAGTTTAAATAAATTTTCAAGTACTTTACTCTTGTTAAAACGTAAAAGGTTGCAGGTAAACTACCCCTTCCCCTTAACCGATCTTCACCAAAATCGACAGTCATTGAGACCTCTACAATTCAGAGACGTATGCAAAAAATTGTTTGATTCTGTTTGAATTTGCGGCTGTTATCGTTTTCCATAGAAAATACGCTTGATAAAAAAACGTTGCAGGTAAACTACCCCTTCCCCTTAACCGATCTTCACCAAAAACAATAAGTCTTGAGCACTCTACAAATCAGAGCTGTATGCAAAACATTATTTGATTCTGTTTGAATTTGCGGCTGTTATCGTTTGCCATAGAAAATACCCTTGTTAAAAAAACGTTGCAGGTAAACTACCCCTTTCCCTCAACCGATCTTCACCAAAAACAACAGGTCTTGAGAACTCTACAATTTAGGGCTGTATGCAAATAATCTTTTGATTCTGTTTGAATTTGCGGCTGTTATCGTTTGCCATAGGAAATACCATTGTTAAAACATAAAACGTTACAGGTAAACTACCCCTTTCCCTTAACCGATCTTCACCAAAAACAACAGGTCTTGAGTACTCTACAAATCAGGGCTGTATGCAAAACATTATTTGATTCTGTTTGAATTTGCGGCTGTTATCGTTTGCCATAGAAAATACCCTTGTTAAAAAAACGTTGCAGGTAAACTACCCCTTTCCCTCAACCGAACTTCACCAAAAACAATAGGTCTTGAGAACTCTACAATTTAGGGCTGTATGCAAATAATCTTTTGATTCTGTTTGAATTTGCGGCTGTTATCGTTTGCCATAGGAAATGCCCTTGTTAAAACATAAAACGTTACAGGTAAACTACCCCTTTCCCTTAACCGATCTTCACCAAAATCAACAGATCTTGAGAACTCTACAATTCAGGGCTGTATGCGAAACATTATTTGATTCTGTTTGAATTTGCGGCTGTTATCGTTTGCCAAACAAACAAAATTACCGTTGCAGGTAAACTACCCCTTTCCTTCAACCGATCTTCACCAAAAACAATAGGTCGCGAGTACTCTGCAAATCAGGGCTGCATGCAAAAAATTATTTGATTCTGTTTGAATTTGCGGCAGTTATCGTTTGCCATAGAAAAAAAATCTACAGACAGACACACAGACAGACAGACAGACAGACAGACACACACACAGACACTTTTCGGAAAACGACTTTTTTTCATGTTTTGAGTGTAGTAGAATCAGAATCTGCAATAATCTCGAACACGATTTTTTTTGCCATCACCATACTTCCATTCCTTAAGGAATATGGAAGTAAAAATTACCCTTGTTAAAACATAAAACGTTGCCGGTAAACTACCCCTTTCCCTTAACCGATCTTCACCAAAAACAATAGGTCTTGAGAACTCAACAAATCAGGGCAGTATGCAAAAAAATTATTTGATTCTGTTTGAATTTGCGGCTGTTATCGTTTGCCATAGAAAATACCCATGTTAAAACATAAAACGTTACAGGTAAACTACCCCTTTCCCTTAACCGATCTTCACCAAAACCAATAGGTCCTGAGAACTCTACAATTCAGGGCTGTATGCCAAATATTATTTGATTCTGTTTGATTTTGCGGCAGTTATCGTTTTCCAAAAAAAAAAATACCCTTGATAAAAAAAAAATCGTTGCAGGTAAACTACCCCTTTCCCTCAACCGATCTTCACCAAAACAATAGGTCGTGAGTACTCTACAAATCAGGGCTGTTTGCAAAAAATTATTTGATTCTGTTTGAATTTGCGGCTGTTATCGTTTGCCATAAAAAAAAATTTATAGACAGACAGATAAACAGACAGACAGACAGACAGACAGACACACAGACACTTTTCGAAAAACGACTTTTTTTCATGTTTCGAGTGTAGTACAATCAGAATCTGCAATAATCTCAAACGCAATTTTTTTTGCCATCACCATACTTCCATTTCCTTAAGGAATATGGAAGTAAAAAAAAAACCGTTGCAGGTAAACTATCCCTTTCCCTCAACCGATCTTCACCAAAAACAATAGGTCGTGAGTACTCTACAAATGAAGGCTGTATGCAAAAATTTATTTGATTCTGTTTGAATTTGCGGCTGTTATCGTTTGCCATAGAAAAAAAAATCTACAGACACACAGACAGACACACAGACACAGACAGACAGACACACAGACACTTTTCGAAAAACGACTTTTTTTCATGTCTCGAGTGTAGTACAATCAGAATCTGCAATAATCTCGAACACGATTTTTTTTGACATCACCATACTTCCATTTCCTTAAGGAATATGGAAGTAAAAGGAAAAAGTATGCTACTAACAATATATTTCCTTAAATCACATCACAGGTACAAACTTAAAATATCGGTATTGAGAACCATACATGACTTCCATGTTCTAAGATTTATATTTAAAATAATTTACGAAATGAAATGTTTGTATAGAAACTACTTCTTTCCACTTATTGCTTCATCCTTAACCACAGTACTGTGGTCACTAACGTATACCACCACTCGTTATCGCACTCGATTTTCACTGATGATGGCAGTCGACGGCACTGCCGAAATGTCTGGTTTTGCAGAAAACATTGGCCTACGGCCAAAAACATCCCGGGAAGGAATTTTAACAACAAACTACTACTTTGTTGCCGATAACGAAGTACACATATAAAAATTATCCCCTCCCCCTTCGACTATAATTTTCATTTATAGAAAATTACCCCCACTCCGTTCAACTAGCCCCTTCATTTATAGATATTTTATTTACGTTTCTAAGGTGGATTATTAAGATCTTCATATCAGGATACTTTATTTATCAAAATTAAGTACTTTACTCTTGTTACAACAAAAAATGTTTCTGGTAAACTGCCCTTTCCCCGCAACCGATCTTCACCAAAATCAACTGGCCTTGAGTCTTCTACAACGCAGGCACATATGTAAAAAATTATTTGAGTCTGTTTGAATTGACGGTAGTTATCGTTCGTCATGGAAAAATTTCTCTTGTTACAACATAAAATGTTGCACGTAAACTACCCCTTTCCCTTAACCGATCTTCACCAAAATCAATAGGCCTTGAGTTCTCTACAATTAGGGATGTTTGCAAATACTTATTTGATTATGTTTGAATTTACGACAGTTATCATTCGTCATAGAAAAAATTATCCTTGTTAAAACATAAAACGTTGCTGGTAAACTACCCCTTTCCCTTAACCGATCTTCACCAATATCAACAGACCTTGAGTACTTAAAACTTCAGGAATGTATGCAAAAAGTTATTTGATTCTCTTTCAATATGCGGCAGTTATCATTCGTCATAAAAATAAAATTACCTTTTTAAAACATAAAACACTGCTGGAAAACTACCCCTTTCTATTAACCGATTTTCACCAAAATCAACAAGCCCTGAGTTCTCTACAATACAGGGATGTATGCAAAACCTTATTTGATTATGTTTGAATTGACGGTAGTTATCATTCGTCAAAAAAAATTAACCTTGTTTTCACATAAAAAATTACCGTTAAACTACCCCTTCCTCTTAACTGATCTTCACCAAAATCAAAAGGTCTTGAGTACTCTACATTTCAGGGAAGCTTCCAAAATATTATTTGATTCTGTTTGAATGTGCGGCAGTTATCGTTCATCATATAAACAATTACTCTTGTTAAAACATTAACAGTGGCTGGTAAACTACCCCTTTCCCTTAACCGATCTTTACCAAAATCAACAGACTTTGAGTATTCTATAATTCAAAAACGTATGGCAAAAATATTTGATTCTGTTTGAATCTGCGGCAGTTATCGTTCGTCATATAAAAAATTACCCTTGCTCAAACATACGATGTTGCAGGTAAACTACCCCTTCCCCTTAACCGATCTTCACCAACACCAAGAGATCTTGAGAACTCTACAATACAGAGCTGTACGCAAAAAACATTATTTGATTCTGTTTGAATTTGCGGCTGTTAGGCTGTTATCGTTTGACATAGAAACAAATTACCCTTGATTTAAAAAAAAAAACGTTGCAGGTAAACTACGCCTTTCCCTTAACCGCTCTTCTCCAAACCCAACAGGTCTTGAGAACTCTACAATTCAGGGCAGTGTGTAAAACATTATTTGATTCTGTTTGAATTTGCGGCTCTTATCGTTTGCCATAGAAAATACCCTTGTTAAAATATAAAACGTTGCAGCTAAACTACCCCTTTCCCTTAATCGATCTTCAACAAAATCAACAGACATTTAGTTCTTTTTTATAATTCAAAAAGGTATGCAAAAGAGTAGTTGATTCTGTTTGAATTTACGGCAGCTATCGTTCGTAAAAAAAAATTTCCCTTGTTAAAACATAAAATGTTGCAGGTAAACTATCCTATTCCCTTAACCGATCTTCACCAAAACCAACAGGTCTTGAGAACTCCACAATTTAGGGCTGTATGCAAAACATTATTTTATTCTGTTTGAATTTGCGGCTGTTATCGTTTGCCATAGAAAAAATACCGTTGATAAAAAAACGTTGCAGGTAAACTACCCCTTTCCCTTAACCGATCTTCACCAAAAACAATAAGTCTTGAGTACTCTACAATTCAGGGCTGTATGCTAACAATTATTTGATTCTGTTTGAATTTGCGGCTCTTATCGTTTGCCATACAAAATACACTTGTTAAAAAAACGTTGCAGGTAAACTACCCCTTTCCCTCAACCGAACTTCACCAAAAACAATAGGTCTTGAGTACTCTACAATTTAGGGCTGTATGCAAATAATCTTTTGATTCTGTTTGAATTTGCGGCTGTTATCGTTTGCCATAAGAAATACCCTTGTTAAAACATAAAACGTTACAGGTAAACTACCCCTTTCCCTTAACCGATCTTCACCAAAATCAACAGATCTTGAGAACTCTACAATTCAGGGCTGTATGCGAAACATTATTTGATTCTGTTTGAATTTGCGGCTGTTATCGTTTGCCAAACAAACAAAATTACCCTTGCTAAAAAAAAAACCGTTGCAGGTAAACTACCCCTTTCCCTCAACCGATCTTCACCAAAAACAATAGGTCGTGAGTACTCTGCAAATCAGGGCTGCATGCAAAAAATTATTTGATTCTGTTTGAATTTGCGGCAGTTATCGTTTGCCATAGAAAAAAAATCTACAGACAGACACACAGACAGACAGACAGACAGACACACACACACACAGACACTTTTCGGAAAACGACTTTTTTTCATGTTTTGAGTGTAGTAGAATCAGAATCTGCAATAATCTCGAACACGATTTTTTTTGCCATCACCATACTTCCATTCCTTAAGGAATATGGAAGTAAAAATTACCCTTGTTAAAACATAAAACGTTGCCGGTAAACTACCCCTTTCCCTTAACCGATCTTCACCAAAAACAATAGGTCTTGAGAACTCAACAAATCAGGGCAGTATGCAAAAAAATTATTTGATTCTGTTTGAATTTGCGGCTGTTATCGTTTGCCATAGAAAATACCCATGTTAAAACATAAAACGTTACAGGTAAACTACCCCTTCCCCTTAACCGATCTTCACCAAAACCAATAGGTCCTGAGAACTCTACAATTCAGGGCTGTATGCCAAATATTATTTGATTCTGTTTGATTTTGCGGCAGTTATCGTTTTCCAAAAAAAAAAATACCCTTGATAAAAAAAAAATCGTTGCAGGTAAACTACCCCTTTCCCTCAACCGATCTTCACCAAAACAATAGGTCGTGAGTACTCTACAAATCAGGGCTGTTTGCAAAAAATTATTTGATTCTGTTTGAATTTGCGGCTGTTATCGTTTGCCATAAAAAAAAATTTATAGACAGACAGATAAACAGACAGACAGACAGACAGACACACAGACACTTTTCGAAAAACGACTTTTTTTCATGTTTCGAGTGTAGTACAATCAGAATCTGCAATAATCTCAAACGCAATTTTTTTTGCCATCACCATACTTCCATTTCCTTAAGGAATATGGAAGTAAAAAAAAACCGTTGCAGGTAAACTATCCCTTTCCCTCAACCGATCTTCACCAAAAACAATAGGTCGTGAGTACTCTACAAATGAAGGCTGTATGCAAAAATTTATTTGATTCTGTTTGAATTTGCGGCTGTTATCGTTTGCCATAGAAAAAAAAATCTACAGACACACAGACAGACACACAGACACAGACAGACAGACACACAGACACTTTTCGAAAAACGACTTTTTTTCATGTCTCGAGTGTAGTACAATCAGAATCTGCAATAATCTCGAACACGATTTTTTTTGACATCACCATACTTCCATTTCCTTAAGGAATATGGAAGTAAAAGGAAAAAGTATGCTACTAACAATATATTTCCTTAAATCACATCACAGGTACAAACTTAAAATATCGGTATTGAGAACCATACATGACTTCCATGTTCTAAGATTTATATTTAAAATAATTTACGAAATGAAATGTTTGTATAGAAACTACTTCTTTCCACTTATTGCTTCATCCTTAACCACAGTACTGTGGTCACTAACGTATACCACCACTCGTTATCGCACTCGATTTTCACTGATGATGGCAGTCGACGGCACTGCCGAAATGTCTGGTTTTGCAGAAAACATTGGCCTACGGCCAAAAACATCCCGGGAAGGAATTTTAACAACAAACTACTACTTTGTTGCCGATAACGAAGTACACATATAAAAATTATCCCCTCCCCCTTCGACTATAATTTTCATTTATAGAAAATTACCCCCACTCCGTTCAACTAGCCCCTTCATTTATAGATATTTTATTTACGTTTCTAAGGTGGATTATTAAGATCTTCATATCAGGATACTTTATTTATCAAAATTAAGTACTTTACTCTTGTTACAACAAAAAATGTTTCAGGTAAACTGCCCTTTCCCCGCAACCGATCTTCACCAAAATCAACTGGCCTTGAGTCTTCTACAACGCAGGCACATATGTAAAAAATTATTTGAGTCTGTTTGAATTGACGGTAGTTATCGTTCGTCATGGAAAAATTTCTCTTGTTACAACATAAAATGTTGCACGTAAACTACCCCTTTCCCTTAACCGATCTTCACCAAAATCAATAGGCCTTGAGTTCTCTACAATTAGGGATGTTTGCAAATACTTATTTGATTATGTTTGAATTTACGACAGTTATCATTCGTCATAGAAAAAATTATCCTTGTTAAAACATAAAACGTTGCTGGTAAACTACCCCTTTCCCTTAACCGATCTTCACCAATATCAACAGACCTTGAGTACTTAAAACTTCAGGAATGTATGCAAAAAGTTATTTGATTCTCTTTCAATATGCGGCAGTTATCATTCGTCATAAAAATAAAATTACCTTTTTAAAACATAAAACACTGCTGGAAAACTACCCCTTTCTATTAACCGATTTTCACCAAAATCAACAAGCCCTGAGTTCTCTACAATACAGGGATGTATGCAAAACCTTATTTGATTATGTTTGAATTGACGGTAGTTATCATTCGTCAAAAAAAAATTAACCTTGTTTTCACATAAAAAATTACCGTTAAACTACCCCTTCCTCTTAACTGATCTTCACCAAAATCAAAAGGTCTTGAGTACTCTACATTTCAGGGAAGCTTCCAAAATATTATTTGATTCTGTTTGAATGTGCGGCAGTTATCGTTCATCATATAAACAATTACTCTTGTTAAAACATTAACAGTGGCTGGTAAACTACCCCTTTCCCTTAACCGATCTTTACCAAAATCAACAGACTTTGAGTATTCTATAATTCAAAAACGTATGGCAAAAATATTTGATTCTGTTTGAATCTGCGGCAGTTATCGTTCGTCATATAAAAAATTACCCTTGCTCAAACATACGATGTTGCAGGTAAACTACCCCTTCCCCTTAACCGATCTTCACCAACACCAAGAGATCTTGAGAACTCTACAATACAGAGCTGTACGCAAAAAACATTATTTGATTCTGTTTGAATTTGCGGCTGTTAGGCTGTTATCGTTTGACATAGAAACAAATTACCCTTGATTTAAAAAAAAAAACGTTGCAGGTAAACTACGCCTTTCCCTTAACCGCTCTTCTCCAAACCCAACAGGTCTTGAGAACTCTACAATTCAGGGCAGTGTGTAAAACATTATTTGATTCTGTTTGAATTTGCGGCTCTTATCGTTTGCCATAGAAAATACCCTTGTTAAAATATAAAACGTTGCAGCTAAACTACCCCTTTCCCTTAATCGATCTTCAACAAAATCAACAGACATTTAGTTCTTTTTTATAATTCAAAAAGGTATGCAAAAGAGTAGTTGATTCTGTTTGAATTTACGGCAGCTATCGTTCGTAAAAAAAAATTTCCCTTGTTAAAACATAAAATGTTGCAGGTAAACTATCCTATTCCCTTAACCGATCTTCACCAAAACCAACAGGTCTTGAGAACTCCACAATTTAGGGCTGTATGCAAAACATTATTTTATTCTGTTTGAATTTGCGGCTGTTATCGTTTGCCATAGAAAAAATACCGTTGATAAAAAAACGTTGCAGGTAAACTACCCCTTTCCCTTAACCGATCTTCACCAAAAACAATAAGTCTTGAGTACTCTACAATTCAGGGCTGTATGCTAACAATTATTTGATTCTGTTTGAATTTGCGGCTCTTATCGTTTGCCATACAAAATACCCTTGTTACAAAACATAAAACGTTGCCGGTAAACGACCCCTTTCCCTTAACCGATCTTCACCAAAAACAAAAGGTCTTGAGAACCCTAGAATATAGGGCTGTATGCAACACATTATTTGATTCTGTTTGAATTTTCGGCTATCGTTTGCCATAGACAAAAATCTACAGACACACACACACACGCACACGCACACACGCACACACACACACACACACACTTTCCGGAAAATGACTTTTTTCATGTTTTGAGTGTAGTACAATCAGAATCTGCAATAATCCCGAACACGATTTTTTTTGCCATCACCATACTTCCATTTCCTTAAGGAACATGGAAGTAAAAATAGAGCTGATTTCTCCCCTTTTTACTTCCATGTTCCTTAAGGAAATGGAAGTATGGTGATGGCAAAAAAATCGTGTTCGAGATTATTGCAGATTCTGATTGTACTACACTCAAATCATGAAAAAAGTCGTTTTTCGAAAAGTGTCTGTGTGTGTGTGTGTCTGTGTGTCTATAGATTTTTTTTCTATGGCAAACGATAACAGCCGCAAATTCAAACGGAAACAAATAATTTTTTGCATACAGCTCTGACTTGTAGAGTACTCACGACGTGTGGTTTTTGGTGAAGATCGGTTGAGGGCAAGGGGTAGTTTACCGACAATGGTTTTTTTTATCAAGCGTAATTTTGTTTGTTTGGCAAACGATAACAGCCGCAAATTCAAACAGAATCAAATAATGTTTCGCATACAGCCCTGAATTGTAGAATTCTCAAGATTTGTTGATTTTGGTAAAGATCGGTTAAGGGAATGGGGTAGTTTAACGGCAACGTTTTATGTTTTAACAAGGGTATTTATTTGACAAACGATAAAAGCCGCAAATTCAAACAGAATCAAATACCTTTTTGCATACAGCCCTGATTTCTTGAGTACTAAAGACATATTGTTTTCGGTGAAGATCGGTTAAGGGAATGGGGTAGTTTAACGGCAACGTTTTATGTTTTATCAAGGGTATTCTTTTGGCAAACGATAAAAGCCGCAAATTCAAACAGAATCAAATACCTTTTTGCATACAGCCCTGATTTCTTGAGTACTAAAGACATATTGTTTTTGGTGAAGATCGTTTAAGGGAAAGGGGTAGTTTACCGGCCACGTTTTTTGTTTTATCAAGGGTATTTTGTAAGTCAAACGATAACAGCCGCCGATTTAAACAGAATCATATAATATTTTGCATACCGCCCTGAACTGTAGAGTTCTCAAGACCTTTCGTTTTTGGTGAAGATCGGTTAACGGAAAGGGGTAGTTTACTTGCAACGGTTTTTTATCAAGGGTAATTTTTTTCTATGGTAAACGATAACAGCCGCAAATTCAAACAGAATTCAAACAGATTTCCATAGAAACTACGTCTTTCTACTTATTGCTTCAGCATTAACCACAGTACTGTGGTCACTAACGTATACCACCTCACGTTTTCCCACTCGATTTTCACCGATGATGGCAGTCGATGGCACTGCCGAAAAGTCTGGTTTTGTAGAAAACATTGGACTACGGCTAAAGAGCCCGGGAAGCAATTTTAACAAAAAAATTACTTCTTTGTTGCCGATAACGTAGTACACATATAAAAAATTCTCCCCTCCACCTTCAACTATAATTTTTAATAATAGAAAATTACCCCCACCCCGTTCACCTAACCTCTTCATTTATAGATATTTCATCTACGTTTCTACAGTGGATTACTATGAGCTTCTTATCAGGATACTTTATTTATAAAAATTAAGTACTTTACTCTTGTTAAATCATAAAACGTTTCAGGTAAACTACCCCTTTCTCTTAACTGATCTTCTCCAAAATCAATAGACCTACCGTCCTCTACAATTCAGGGAAGCATGCAAAAAATATTTGATTCTGTTTGAATGTGCGGCAGTTATCGTTCGTCATGGAAACATTTCTCTTGTTACAACATAAAATATAGCAGGTAAACCACCCCTTTCCCTTAACCGATCTTCACCAAAATCAATAGACCTTGAGCTCTCTGCAACTCAGGAAAGAGTGCAAAAAATTATTTGATTCTCATTGAATTTTCGGCAGTTATCGTTCGTCATAAAAAGAATTACACTTTTTAAAACATAAAACGTTGCTGATAAACTACCCCTTCCCATAACCGACCTTCAACAAAATCAACAGACCTTGAGTTCTCTTTAGTTCAAAAAGGTATGCAAAAACCTAGTTGATTCTGTTTGAATTTACGGCAGTTATCGTTCGTCATATAAAAAATTACCCTGGTTAAAATATAAAATGTTGCTGGTAAACTAAACCTTTCCCTTAACCGATCTTCACCAACACCAATAGGTATTGAGAACTCTACAATACAGGGCTGTATGCAAAACATCATTTGATTCTGTTGGAATTTGCGGCTGTTATCATTTACTATAGAAAAAAATTACCCTTGATAAAAAACCGTTGCAGGTAAACTAGTCCTTTCCCTCACCGATCTTCACCAAAAACGATAGGTCTTGACTAATCTACAATTCAGGCCTGTATGCAAACAATTATTTGATTCTGTTTGAATTTGCGGCTGTTATCGTTTGCCATAGAAAACACCCTTGATAAAACATAAAACGTTGCTGGTAAACTACCCTATTCCATTAACCAATCTTCACCAAAAACAATAGGTCTTAAGAACTCTAAAATTCAGGGCTGTATACAAAACATTAGTTGATTCTCTTTGAATTTACGGCAGTTATCGTTCGTCATAGAAAAAATACCCTTGTTAAAACATAAAACGTTGCAGGTAAACTACCCCTTTCCTTTAACCGATCTTCAACAAAATTAACAGACCTTAAGAGTTCTGTATAATTCAAAAAGGTATGCAGAAGAGTAATTGATTCTGTTTTAATGTATGGCAGTTATCGTTCGTCAAAACAAAATTACCCTTGATAAAACATAAAATGTTGCTGGTAAACAACCCTATTCCCTTAACCGATCTTCACCAAAAACAATAGGTCTTTAGTACTCAACAAAACAGGGCAGTATGCAAAAACGTATTTGATCCTGTTTGAATTTGCGGCTCTTATCGTTTGCCATAAAAAATACCCTTTTAAACATAAAACGTTGCCTGTAAACTACCCCTTTCCCTTAACCGATCTTCACCTACACCAAAAGGTATTGAGAACTCTACAATACAGGGCTGTATGCAAAACATCATTTGATTCTGTTTGAATTTGCGGCTGTTATCATTTACCATAGAAAAAATTACCCTTGACAAAAAACCGTTGCCGGTAAACTACCCCTTTCCCTTAACCGATCTTCACCAACACCAATAGGTATTGAGAACTCTACAATACAGGGCTGTATGCAAAACATCATTTGATTCCGTTTGAATTTGCGGCTCTTATCGTTTGCCATAGAAAATACCCTTTTAAAACATAAAAAAATGCAGGTAAACTACCCCTTTCCCTTAACCGATCTTCACCAAAATCAACAGCTCCTGAGAAATCTACAATTCAGGGCTGTATGCGAAATATTATTTGATTCTCTTTGAATTTGCGGCTGTTATCGTTTGCCAAACAAACAAAACTACCCTTGATAAAAAAAAACCGTTGCAGGTAAACTACCCCTTTCCCTCAACCAATCTTCACCAAAAACAATAGGTCGCGAGTACTCTACAAATCAGGGCTGTATACAAACAATTATTTGATTCTGTTTGAATTTGCGGCTGTTATCGTTTGCCATAGGAAAAAAATCTACAGACACACACACAGACACACAGACACACACACTTTTCGAAAAACGACTTTTTTTCATGTTTTGAGTGTAGTAGAATCAGAATCTGCAATAATCTCGAACTCGATTTTTTTTGCCATCACCATACTTCCATTTCCTTAAGGAACATGGAAGTAAATATCGGTATGGAGAACCATACATGACTTCCATATTCTAAGATTTATATTTAAAATCATTTTCAGCCAAACAGCCAGGCTGTGTCTTACCTGCCTTTTTATTGCTGTATTAAATGAAAAATATTATATTACATTAAAATGAAAAAATTATAATTTTATTGCCTGGCAACAAAATTATTTTATTTTTAACAATTACCATTGTTTCAAAAAGTTTAAATAAATTTTCAAGTACTTTACTCTTGTTAAAACGTAAAAGGTTGCAGGTAAACTACCCCTTCCCCTTAACCGATCTTCACCAAAATCGAAACTCATTGAGATATCTACAATTCAGGGACGTATGCAAAAAATTATTTGATTCTGTTTGAATTTGCGGCTGTTATCGTTTGCCATAGAAAATACGCATGATAAAAAAACGTTGCTGGTAAACTACCCCTTCCCCTTAACCGATCTTCACCAAAAACAATAGGTCTTGAGTACTCTACAAATCAGGGCTGTATGCAAAACATTATTTGATTCTGTTTGAATTTGCGGCTGTTATCGTTTGCCATAGAAAATACCCTTGTTAAAAAAACGTTGCAGGTAAACTACCCCTTTCCCTCAACCGATCTTCACCAAAAACAATAGTCTTGAGAACTCTACAATTTAGGGCTGTATGCAAATAATCTTTTGATTCTGTTTGAATTTGCGGCTGTTATCGTTTGCCATAGGAAATACCCTTGTTAAAACATAAAACGTTACAGGTAAACTACCCCTTTCCCTTAACCGATCTTCACCAAAAACAATAGGTTTTGATTACTCTACAAATCAGGGCTGTATGCAAAACATTATTTGATTCTGTTTGAATTTGCGGCTGTTATCGTTTGCCATATAAAATACCCTTGTTAAAAAAACGTTGCAGGTAAACTACCCCTTTCCCTCAACCGAACTTCACCAAAAACAATAGGTCTTGCGAACTCTACAATTTAGGGCTGTATGCAAATAATCTTTTGATTCTGTCTGAATTTGCGGCTGTTATCGTTTGCCATAGGAAATACCCTTGTTAAAACATAAAACGTTACAGGTAAACTACCCCTTTCCCTTAACCGATCTTCACCAAAATCAACAGCTCTTGAGAACTCAACAATTCAGGGCTGTATGCGAAACATTATTTGATTCTGTTTGAATTTGCGGCTGTTATCGTTTGCCAAACAAACAAAATTACCCTTGCTAAAAAAAAACCGTTGCAGGTAAACTACCCCTTTCCCTCAACCGATCTTCACCAAAAACAATAGGTCGTGAGTACTCTGCAAATCAGGACTGCATGCAAAAAATTATTTGATTCTGTTTGAATTTGCGGCAGTTATCGTTTGCCATAGAAAAAAAATCTACAGACACACACACAGACAGACACACAGACAGACAGACACACAGACACACACACAGACACTTTCCGGAAAACGACTTTTTTTCATGTTTTGAGTGTAGTAGAATCAGAATCTGCAATAATCTCGAACACGATTTTTTTTGTTATCACCATACTTCCATTCCTTAAGGAATATGGAAGTAAAATATCGGTATGGAGAACCATACATGACTTCCATATTCTAAGATTTATATTTAAAATCATTTTCACCCAAACAGCCAGGCTGTGTCTTACCTGCCTTTTTATTGCTGTATTAAATGAAAAATATTATATTACATTAAAATGAAAAAATTATAATTTTATTGCCTGGCAACAAAATTATTTTATTTTTACCAATTACCATTGTTTCAAAAAGTTTAAATAAATTTACAAGTACTTTACTCTTGTTAAAACGTAAAAGGTTGCAGGTAAAGTACCCCTTTCCCTTAACCGATCTTCACCAAAAACAATAGGTTTTGAGTACTCTACAAATCAGGGCTGTATGTAAAACATTATTTGATTCTGTTTGAATTTGCGGCTGTTATCGTTTGCCATATAAAATACCCTTGTTAAAAAAACGTTGCAGGTAAACTACCCCTTTCCCTCAACCGAACTTCACCAAAAACAATAGGTCTTGAGAACTCTACAATTTAGGGCTGTATGCAAATAATCTTTTGATTCTGTCTGAATTTGCGGCTGTCATCGTTTGCCATAGGAAACACCCTTCTTAAAACATAAAACGTTACAGGTAAACTACCCCTTTCCCTTAACCGATCTTCACCAAAATCAACAGCTCCTGAGAAATCTACAATTCAGGGCTGTATGCGAAATATTATTTGATTCTCTTTGAATTTGCGGCTGTTATCGTTTGCCAAACAAACAAAACTACCCTTGATAAAAAAAAACCGTTGCAGGTAAACTACCCCTTTCCCTCAACCAATCTTCACCAAAAACAATAGGTCGCGAGTACTCTACAAATCAGGGCTGTATACAAACAATTATTTGATTCTGTTTGAATTTGCGGCTGTTATCGTTTGCCATAGGAAAAAAATCTACAGACACACACACAGACACACAGACACACACACTTTTCGAAAAACGACTTTTTTTCATGTTTTGAGTGTAGTAGAATCAGAATCTGCAATAATCTCGAACTCGATTTTTTTTGCCATCACCATACTTCCATTTCCTTAAGGAACATGGAAGTAAATATCGGTATGGAGAACCATACATGACTTCCATATTCTAAGATTTATATTTAAAATCATTTTCAGCCAAACAGCCAGGCTGTGTCTTACCTGCCTTTTTATTGCTGTATTAAATGAAAAATATTATATTACATTAAAATGAAAAAATTATAATTTTATTGCCTGGCAACAAAATTATTTTATTTTTAACAATTACCATTGTTTCAAAAAGTTTAAATAAATTTTCAAGTACTTTACTCTTGTTAAAACGTAAAAGGTTGCAGGTAAACTACCCCTTCCCCTTAACCGATCTTCACCAAAATCGAAACTCATTGAGATATCTACAATTCAGGGACGTATGCAAAAAATTATTTGATTCTGTTTGAATTTGCGGCTGTTATCGTTTGCCATAGGAAATACCCTTGTTAAAACATAAAACGTTACAGGTAAACTACCCCTTTCCCTTAACCGATCTTCACCAAAAACAATAGGTTTTGATTACTCTACAAATCAGGGCTGTATGCAAAACATTATTTGATTCTGTTTGAATTTGCGGCTGTTATCGTTTGCCATATAAAATACTCTTGTTAAAAAAACGTTGCAGGTAAACTACCCCTTTCCCTCAACCGAACTTCACCAAAAACAATAGGTCTTGTGAACTCTACAATTTAGGGCTGTATGCAAATAATCTTTTGATTCTGTCTGAATTTGCGGCTGTTATCGTTTGCCATAGGAAATACCCTTGTTAAAACATAAAACGTTACAGGTAAACTACCCCTTTCCCTTAACCGATCTTTACCAAAATCAACAGCTCTTGAGAACTCTACAATTCAGGGCTGTATGCGAAACATTATTTGATTCTGTTTGAATTTGCGGCTGTTATCGTTTGCCAAACAAACAAAATTACCCTTGCTAAAAAAAAAAACCGTTGCAGGTAAACTACCCCTTTCCCTCAACCGATCTTCACCAAAAACAATAGGTCGTGAGTACTCTGCAAATCAGGACTGCATGCAAAAAATTATTTGATTCTGTTTGAATTTGCGGCAGTTATCTTTTGCCATAGAAAAAAAATCTACAGACACACACACAGACAGACACACAGACAGACAGACACACAGACACACACACAGACACTTTCCGGAAAACGACTTTTTTCATGTTTTGAGTGTAGTAGAATCAGAATCTGCAATAATCTCGAACACGATTTTTTTTGCCATCACCATACTTCCATTCCTTAAGGAATATGGAAGTAAAATATCGGTATGGAGAACCATACATGACTTCCATATTCTAAGATTTATATTTAAAATCATTTTCACCCAAACAGCCAGGCTGTGTCTTACCTGCCTTTTTATTGCTGTATTAAATGAAAAATATTATATTACATTAAAATGAAAAAATTATAATTTTATTGCCTGGCAACAAAATTATTTTATTTTTACCAATTACCATTGTTTCAAAAAGTTTAAATAAATTTTCAAGTACTTTACTCTTTTTTTTTTTTTTTTCTTCGTATTGTTTAAATTAGCAGCCATCCTTACTTTTCTTTTATAAAATTGCTAAACTGCTATAATTGTTTTTATTATTTAGACAAAGCTTTTCGTCATTACTGACATCTTCAGGTCTTAAACAACAAGACCTGGTCTTACTTTACTCTTGTTAAAACGTAAAAGGTTGCAGGTAAACTACCCCTTCCCCTTAACCGATCTTCACCAAAAACACTAGGTCTTGAGTACTCTACAAATCAGGGCTGTATGCAAAACATTATTTGATTCTGTTTGAATTTGCGGCTGTTATCGTTTGCCATAGGAAATACCCTTGTTAAAACATAAAACGTTACAGGTAAACTACCCCTTTCCCTTAACCGATCTTCACCAAAAACAATAGGTCTTGAGAACTCTACAATTTAGGGCTGTATGCAAATAATCTTTTGATTCTGTTTGAATTTGCGGCTGTTATCGTTTGCCATAGGAAATACCCTTGTTAAAACATAAAACGTTACAGGTAAACTACCCCTTTCCCTTAACCGATCTTCACCAAAAACACTAGGTCTTGAGTACTCTACAAATCAGGGCTGTATGCAAAACATTATTTGATTCTGTTTGAATTTGCGGCTGTTATCGTTTGCCATAGGAAATACCCTTGTTAAAACATAAAACGTTACAGGTAAACTACCCCTTTCCCTTAACCGATCTTCACCAAAATCAACAGGTCTTGAGAACTCTACACTTCAGGGCTGTATGCGAAACATTATTTGATTCTGTTTGAATTTGCGGCTGTTATCGTTTGCCAAACAAACAAAATTACCCTTGCTAAAAAAAAAACCGTTGCAGGTAAACTACCCCTTTCCCTCAACCAATCTTCACCAAAAACAATAGGTCGCGAGTACTCTGCAAATCAGGGCTGCATGCAAAAAATTATTTTATTCTGTTTGAATTTGCGGCAGTTATCGTTTGCCATAGAAAAAAAATCTACAGACAGACACACAGACAGAGACAGACAGACAGACAGACAGACAGACAGACAGACACACACACACACAGACACTTTTCGGAAAACGACTTTTTTTCATGTTTTGAGTGTAGTAGAATCAGAATCTGCAATAATCTCGAACACGATTTTTTTTGCCATCACCATACTTCCATTCCTTAAGGAATATGGAAGTAAAAGGGTAATTTTTTTATGATGAACGATAACTGCCGAAATTCAAAGAGAATCAAATAATTTTTTGCACCCTTTCCTGGGTTGCAGAGAGCTCAAGTTCTATTGATTTTGGTGAAGATCGGTTTAGGGGAAGGGGTAGTTTACCGGCAACATTTTATGTTGTAACAAGAGGAATGTTTCCATGACGAACGATAACTGCCGCACATTCAAACAGAATCAAATATTTTTTGCATGCATCCGTGAATTGTTGAGGGCTGAAGGCCTATTGATTTTGGTGAAGATCGGTTAAGAGAAAGGGGTAGTTTACCTGCAACATTTTATGTTTTAAGAAGAGTGAAGTACTTAATTTTGATAAATAAAGTATCCTGATAAGAAGCTCATAATAATCCACTGTAGAAACGTAGATGAAATATCTATAAATGAAGAGGCTACTTGAACGGGGTGGGGGTAATTTTCTATTAATGAAAATTATAGTTGAATTTGGAGGGTAGAATTTATTATATGTGTACTACGTTATCGGCAACAAAGATGTAGTTTTTTGTTAAAATTCCTTCCCGGGCTGTTTAGCCGTAGGCCAATGTTTTCTGCAAAACCAGACGTTTCGGCAGTGCCATCGACTGCCATCATCAGTGAAAATCGACTGCGAAAACGTGAGGTGGTATACGTTAGTGACCACAGTACTGTGGTTAAGGCTGAAGCAATAAGTGGAAAGAAATAGTTTCTATGGAAACATTTCATTGCGAATATGATTTTAAATATAAATCTTAGAACGTGGATGTCATGTATGGTTCTCCATACCGATATTTTACTTCCATGTTCCTTAAGGAAATGGAAGAATCGTGATGGCAAAAAAAATCGTGTTCGAGATTATTGCAGATTCTGATTGTACTACACTCAAAACATGAAAAAAGTCAATTTTCGAAAAGTGTCTGTGTGTGTGTGTGTGTGTGTGTGTGTGTGTGTGTGTGTGTGTGTGTGTGTGTGTGTGTGTGTGTGTGTGTGTGTGTGTGTGTGTGTGTGTGTGTGTGTGTGGATTTTTTTTTCTATGGCAAACGATAACAGCCGCAAATTCAAACAGAATCAAATACATTTTTGCAAACAGTCCTTATTTGTAGAGTACTCCAGACCTTTTGTTTTTGGTGAAGATCGGTTAAGGGAAAGGGGTAGTTTACCAGCAATGATTTTTTTTTTAATCAAGGGTAATTTTTACTTCCATGTTCCTTAAGGAAATGGAAGTATGGTGATGGCAAAAAAAATCGTGTTCGAGATTATTGCAGATTCTGATTGTACTACACTCAAAACATGAAAAAAGTCGTTTTTCGAAATGTGTGTGTGTGTGTGTGTGTGTGTGTGTGTGTGTGTGTGTGTGTGTGTGTGTGTGTGTGTGTGTGTGTGTGTGTGTGTGTGTGTGTGTGTGTGTGTGTGTGTGTGTGTGTGTGTGTGTGTGTGTGGATTTTTTTTTTGGCAAACGATAACAGCCGCAAATTCAAACAGAATCAAATAATTTTTTGCACACAGCCCTGATTTGTAGAGTACTTGCGACCTATTGTTTTTGGTGAAGATCGGTTGAGGGAAGGGGTAGTTTACCAGCAAAGTTTTATGTTTTAACAAGGGTATTTTATATGGCAAACGATAACAGCCGCAAATTCAAACATAATCAATTAATGTTTTGCATACTGCCCTGAATTGTAGAGTTCTCAAGACCTTTTGTTTTTGGTGAAGATCGGTTGAGGGAAAGGGGTAGTTTACCAGCAAAGTTTTATGTTTTAAAAGGGTATTTTCTATGGCAAAAGATAAGAGCCGCAAATTCAAACAGAATCAAATACGTTTTTGCATACTGCCCTGATTGCTTGAGTACTAAAGACCTATTGTTTTTGGTGAAGATCGGTTAAGGGAAAGGGGTAGTTTACCTGCAACGGTTTTTTATCAAGGGTAATTTTTTCTATGGTAAATGATAACAGCCGCAAATTCAAACAGAATCAAATGATGTTTTCCATACAGCCCTGTATTGTAGAGGTCTCAATACCTATTGGTGTTGGTGAAGATCGGTTAAAGGAAAAAGGTAGTTTACCAGCAACGTTTTATGTTTTAAAACGGTATTTTCTATGGCAAACGATAAGAGCCGCAAATTCAAACCGAATCAAATACGTTTTTGCATACAGCCCTGTTTTGTTGAGTATTAAAGACCTATTGTTTTTGGTGAAGATCGGTTAAGGGGAAGGGGTAGTTTACCGGACACGTTTTTTGTCTTATCAAAGGTATTTTATATGGCAAACGATAACAGCCGCAAATTCAAACAGAATCATATAATGTTTTGTATACAGCCCTGAATTGTAGGGTTCTCAAGACCTATTGTTTTTGGTGAAGATTGGTTAATGGAATAGGGTAGTTTACCAGCAACGTTTTATGTTTTATCAAGGGTGTTTTCTATGGCAAACGATAACAGCCGTAAATTCAAACAGAATCAAATAATTGTTTGCATACAGGCCTGAATTGTAGATTACTCAAGACCTTTCGTTTTGGTGAAGATCGGTTAAGGGGAAGGGGTAGTTTTCCTGCAACGGTTTTTTATCAAGGGTAATTTTTTTCTATAGTAAATGATAACAGCCGCAAATTCAAACAGAATCAAATGATGTTTTGCATACAGTCCTGTATTGTAGAGTTCTCAATACCTATTGGTGTTGGTGAAGATCGGTTAAGGGAAAGGGGTAGTTTACCTGCTACATTTTATGTTGTAACAAGAGAAATGTTTCCATGACGAACGATAACTGCCGCACATTCAAACAGAATCAAATATTTTTTGCATGCTTCCCTGAATTGTAGAGGACGGAAGGTCTATTGATTTTGGAGAAGATCGGTTAAGAGAAAGGGGTAGTTTACCTGAAACATTTTATGATTTAACAAGAGTAAAGTACTTAATTTTTATAAATAAATTATCCTGATAAGAAGCTCATAGTAATCCACTGTAGAAACGTAGATGAAATATCTATAAATGAAGAGATTATGTGAACGGGGTGGGGGTAATTTTCTATTATTAAAAATAATAGTTGATGGTGGAGGGGAGAATTTTTTATATGTGTACTACGTTATCGGCAACAAAGAAGTAGTTTTTTGTTAAAATTGCTTCCCGGGCTCTTTAGCCGTAGTCCAATGTTTTCTACAAAACCAGACTTTTCGGCAGTGCCATCGACTGCCATCATCGGTGAAAATCGAGTGCGAAAACGTGAGGTGGTATACGTTTTGTGACCACAGTACTGTGGTTAATGCTGAAGCAATAAGTAGAAAGACGTAGTTTCTATGGAAATATTTCATTTCGAATATGATTTTAAATATAAATCTTAGAACATGGAGTCATGTATGGTTCTCCATACCGATATTTTCTTATGGAAAACGATAACAGCCGCAAATTCAAACAGAATCAAATAATGTTTTGCATACAACTCTAAATTATAGAGTTCTCAAGACCTCTTGTTTTTGGTTAAGATCGGTTAAGGGAAAGGGGCAGTTTACCTGCAACATTTTATGTTTTAACAAGGGTAATTTTTTCTATGACGAACGATAACAGTCCCAAATTCAAACAGAATCAAATAATTTTGTGCATACAGCCCTGAGCTATAGAGTTCTCAAGATCTATTTTTTGGTGAAGATCGGTTAAGAGAAAGGGGTAGTTTAACAGCAACGTTTTATGTTTAACTAGGGTACTTTCTATGGCGAACGATAACAGCCGCAAATTCAAACATAATCAAATAATTTTTTGCATGCACCTCTGAAGTGAGGAGTTCGCAAGATCTGTCGTTTTTGGTAAAGATCTGGTAAGGGAAGGGGTAGTTTACCAGCAAAGTTTTTTACCAAGGGTAATTTTTTTCTATGACGAACGATAACAGCCGCAAATTCAAACAGAATCAAATAATATTCTGGATGCAACCCTGAATTGTAGAGTTCTCAAGACTTATTGTTTTTGGTGAAGATCGGTTAAGAGAAAGGGGTAGTTTACCAGCAACGTTTTATGTTTTGACAAGCGTATTTTCTATAGCAAACGATAAGAGCCGCAAATTCAAACAGAAGCAAATAATTTTTTGCATACAGCCCAGAATTGTAGAGTCCTCAAGACCTATTGGTGTTGATGAAGATCGGTTAAGGGAAAGGGGTAGTTTACCTCCAACATTTTATGTTTTAACAAGGGTAATTTTTTCTCTGACGAACGATAACTGCCGTAAATTCAAACAGAATCAATTACTTTTTTGCATACAATTTTGAATTATGGAGTACTCAAGAGGTCTGTTGATTTTGTTGAAGATCGGTTAAGGTAAATGGGTAGTTTACCAGCAACTTTTTATGTTTTAACAAGGGTATTTTTTTTTTACGAACGATAACTGCCGCAAATTCAAATAGAATCAAATAATGTTTTGCATACTGTCCTGAATTGTAAAGATGTGAAGGCCTGTTGATTTTTGTGACGATCGGTTAAGGGAAAGGGGTAGTTTACCGGCCACTGTTCATGTTTTAACAAGAGTAATTGTTTCTATGATGAACGATAACTGCCGCACATTCAAACAGAATCAAATATTTTGTTGCATGCATCCCTGAATTGTAGAGTACTGAAGGCCTATTAATTTTGGTGAAAAACAAAGTATCCTGATAAGAAGCTCATAATAATCCACTGTAGAAACGTAGATGAACTATCTATAAATGAAGAGGCTACTTGAACCGGGTTGGGGGTAATTTTCTATTAATGAAAATTATAGTTGAAGAGTGAGGGAAAAATTTTTGATATGTGTACTACGTTATCGGCAACAAAGAAGTAGTGTTTTGTTAAAATTCCTTCCCGGGCTGTTTAGCCGTAGTCCAATGTTTTCTGCAAAACCAGACGTTTCGGCAATGCCATCGACTGCCATCACAGTGAAAATCGAGTGCGAAAACGTGAGGTGGTATACGTTAGTGACCACAGTACTGTGGTTAAGCTGAAGCAATAGAAAGAAGTAGTTTCTATGGAAATATTTAATTTCGAATATGATTTGAAATATAAATCTTAGAACATGGAAGTCATGTATGGATCTCCATACCGATATTTCTCACTAGTGCCGCCTAGTTTATTGCTTAAAGTATGCTCTGGACTTATGGCTCAACTTGTACATTAAAATGTACTAAGAAAAAATGAACCCTTCCGGGGGGGGGGGGTCAGGACTAGTATCTTTAGTGGCTGTCAGAGGCAAAGGAAACAGACCACACTTACACTAAGTAGTGGTGGACGTTTTTGTTTTTGCAAAATAAAAACGAACTGTTCGTTTAAAAAATATAAACTGATTTTAAAAACAGTTGAAAAAACAGGTTGAATTAATGAACTATTGCCATTTAGATTTATTGATTTTACCATTATATTGTTAAAACGTTTTGTTTTGAGCATTTCAAATAACGGTAAATATTAACCCAAATAACTGTTCATTTTAGTATTTTTCATAAATGGATGGTTATCTAACTTAAACAATGGCATTAAGTCAATATTTCACTTATTTACCAGTTTCTTAAAAGGCATTTTTTGTATTAAGTTGTTTTCAAAACTTAAAAATATTTGAATATCTGAATAATATTTTTATAGGAAATGAAATAAGACTGAATATAACCTAATTCTGCACTAAACAGAACGAAGACGGTACAATAATCGAACGCAAGTCAACGAACGTTGCAGTAAAAACGAACAGTTTACTCGTAACAGTTCAACAAACGTTGCAATGAAAACGAACAGTTTACTCTGAACTAGAACAGTTCGTTGTCAATACTGTTTCTCAACTTCACGTGTTTTTAAAACAGAAAACGGTTGGTAGTGTTTCGCTGATTCATTTCGTTTTAGAAATGAGAAACGTGTATCTGAAGATGAGAAACGTTTAGGCGTTTCTAGAAAAAGTCTATATGCACACAACAGTTTCCATTGTTTGTAAGTGGCTAAATTGAAGGGGGAGAGTAAAGAGCAGTTAAACTGTTCGTCTCCGCGGAAAAGAACTGTTCGTTTTTTTTCAGAGAACTGTTTTTTCAAACAGTTGTGCGTTTTTATACCAAACACCAACAGTAGACACAAAAACAAAGCCACTGCAAACAAAATGTCTTCCGCAGCTTATTAAAGTTCAATAAGAAGTAGCTCATTCTGAATCTGGACTAATATTATTGATTAATATGATAAGACTGTTACTTTACCTTGAAAGAGTAATCCGTGTCATCGATTGTAAAGACAAACTCAGTAAGCGACCCCAATCGACCGTCGTAAGGTACGTAAGATACCACATTTTCACGTAACCTTACTGACGCCTTTCTATACAAGCTATAGGCTGCAGGAATGACAGGTAAAGGCGAATCCCTGTTCACAACAGTAGTATATGCTCTTATCATTTTTGAGCTTACCGTATCAATCGTATATACAGCACAAAAAAATAGCCTACAATACTGACAGCGACACTATTAGCACAAAAAGCTGGTACAGTTTACCGAATAGTAACCACCAAGTTCAGCATCACGTGTACAAATGTTCTGCCCTCGACTATGTATTCACTGAGTCAAGAGGGGGGCCGTGTACTCATTGCTCGATTTTTGTTTAGTCTGCGAAGTGTTTGGCAATCGCACCAGACTGTCAACTCAACAGTGGTCGCTGGTCACTGTTGCGCCATAAACTACTGCCCGTTATGTGAAAGTAGCAGTCACAAATGTAACCGCTTCCAAAAAAAAAGTAACCGTTAAAAATACCGGTCACTTGTAACGCTTACTTTCAAAACAGTATTTTATTCGTCCGCTCTGTTTTTTAAATACTCACTACCACATTGTTAGAGGTTAGTTGGGCCGCTTTTTACACTTTATTTAGTAGGTACCTACGTGTTTTTGACATTTTCACAGTTTATAAAGTATGTCATGATGTGGAAATTAGCATTGCTGAAAAATTCAATATTGCCTCGTTACATTATTAAATACGTTACCAAATAATTTAATAATTATGATAATATAAATTATTATAATACAAAAAATAAAATATTTATATTGTTTCTTTTGCAATATTATCATGTATTATAATAAATTTATATATTTTGTTTTTGTTGTAAGACTAAAGTATTATTAACGGAACGAATTAAAATAACGTTTTTAGTAAGGTAACATACGTAAAAGGTTTACCTTATAGCCTGAACCGGTTTTCGATTTTAACCCTTCGGTAGGAACATATGCCTGCCAGGCATGTATGGTTTACCTTTTTGCTGCTAGAAGTCTCCTGCGTGCTGCTGGGCAAGTCCCCCTCCTAGAATTCCTCAATCAGTTGTTGTGTGTGTGGCCAACAAAATTCGACAAAGTTGTTATGAAGACTGCTAACACAGAGAAAATAACTGATAAACCTATAATAATTTTTGAAATGATTTTGAGAATATATTACAGAATGCGACTACCCTACAATTATAATTAGTGATATTAATATTTGTATAATAAATAAGAATAAGCATACCTCATTAAGCATACAATTATGAAGAAAATGTAACCACAAACATGCAAACAACAGGATAATGACCTCATTATGACTGTAAAGGACAGTGATTGCTTGTTGATAGTTGTTGTCAGGTATCATTTTTTTTTAATTTTGCCCAGAATTCAAAAACAATAATGGTTTTACAATTTTTTAGCACAGTAAAAAAATGCTCTTGCGCTTAGAAATGTCCAGTATGTAAGTCACGGCGGCCACCAAGGGCCAGGTATAATCCGCTGCGTGTGTGTTAGTGAGGGTGAAAGTCGGTCTGGCCTCTGGCCTGTCCCAACCGCCACCGTTCGTTTTACAGACTTTAACAATTCAAAATCTTCTTAGCATCCATTTATCATAAAGAGTTCTGAACACATTTCTCATGGCAATAACATTAGAAATAAATATTTTGGCTATCTTCTTGTTGTTGATGTCGTCCAATACCTTTTTATAGACTTAGCACATGGCTACATGCTTCAGCCTTGTCTGGTTCATAGTTGACCTAAGACAAGACTTTAGTTTTCCCAGAGCACTGAGGCTCTTTCTGCCTCACAACTAGATGCTGTGCACACAAGCAGAAGACGAACCAAACTTTCTACATTTCTGAAAAGATCTCTGAGTCATCGAGATCAAGGCTATCCTCGTATAATGTAAACATGGCATCTTGTACTTTATTGGAAAAGTTCTATTTCTATTAAAACGATGATGTATCAATTTCTGGACAAGGGGCTAATGCTTCACATCCTTCTTTTTGAAAAAGTAAAACTTGTTTCTTCACACCAGGCTGATTGAGTATTCGTTTTTGAAGCCCTGGTACACCCATAGTCTATGACTTCAAAATACTCTTGTTTATAGTATACTTCATATGACTGATAATATAGGTTACATGTAGGTTAGTTGTTCCACCAATTCTTTTTTGTACTTTCTTTTGTCTCGGAAGTTTCAACTCTTCCAAACGAAGCTCAGAAATCTTATCACTGCATTCTTTAAATACATATGAAATCTTTCCATTTGCCCTCATAGCACCAGAGGCGTAGCTAAGTGGCACCCCGGGCGGCATAGCCAAGAGGGCGGCAAAGTGAGGATATCCTTCACAAAATTGTTTTCAGTTTATAAAACTACAAACAACTTGTTTCTTTGATATGGACTGTTCCTTTCACAAAAGAAGCATAACCAGCCAGCTTGTCTGTTTTCATAAACCTTGCGTGATAATTAGTATTAGTCTATTTACGCTGAAGCATCATTATTACGGTTAATTATGATAACAAATTTATAGTTAGTTGTTGTCCTGGAAAGGAGAACTAATAATCATACAGTATTAGCTTTGTACAGATAATCTTAACTGTTATTCGTACACAGACGAATATATTATTTGCAAACGTAAAAAACCGTTACGTGGGTACGTATGTGCAGTTCTTCCCGTTTCGACGCAGCGAACGTGTTGATCATCAGTTATTGGTTTATGCTTCTTGTGGGTGTATCTATAATACTTCACGTGTATGTCGTCATACTAATACTACTATTGAAAATCGATTTTTTTTTTAATTTTATTTGAAGCTGGTATGAAACAAATTAAAGTCAGTGGCGCCCAGTTTCGGAAAAGGAGGGAATGATTAAGAATTACAACAAGTTGCAAACAGCTTATGAAGTCTTTCGTTCAAGGAAAATCGAGCCCTGAATGTCAAAATATTGCAATTAAGAAGGAATCACCTAGTGATCATAAAATGGATATTGTTAGCGACGAGGCTGTTGATAAATACAGTAAAGTTAACGACGTGAATATTTCAAACTAAAAATTTTGTCAAAGTACAGTTACAAGATTCAGTTCGTTCTAGTACCATGGATTATATTGTATCGAGCAGTATTGAAACTACAAGCGATGAAGGACAGAACATTACTAGCAACAATGTAATGTGTTCCCAGTACTGCTGTACAAGATGTGAGAGCTTGGTCAAGCGAGAAATCTCAATCCTTCCGAGATATAATGGTGAATAAAGGAACATGTTAGTTGCAGAACAAATACAGCTATTTTCCTGAAGATGAAGCTGGACGATCCTTAAACAAGTATCGGTTTCATAAAATCTTGCAAAATGGCGAAAACATAAATCGCACTTGGATGTGTTTCTCTCCAAGTAAAAAATCTCTGTTTTGCTTTTTTTGCACTTTATTTCCACAAAAATACTATCAAAGAAGCCATTTCAATAGTAAAAAAGTGTTTTCGTGGTAGCAAAAGTTAAATCCCCATATTCAGATTGATGAAAATAGTCCTGCTCATCGCTCTGCGTTTTTGGAATGGAAGGAATTGGAACGTTCTTTAAACAAAGGGTTACTTATTGATGATCTAATTCAGGAACAAATGAGTAAAGCAACTAAGACATGGAAGGAAATCCTCGAACGGATCATTGCCACAGTATAAACTCTTTCACAACAAAATCTGTCACTGAGAGGACATCGAGAGTCAATTACTAACGATCCAAATCCTGGAAACTTTCCGGTTTTGCTAAAATACTTAGCAAAGTTAGATCCCTGTCGACAGTAGAAACAAAATACAGACACCAATGAAATCGCTAATTACTACCTTTAATTAATCACAATTAATAATTTTAATCAACAAGTTATTCAACAAGGTTATCTTGTACAATAATTCAAGATAATTTTGTACATACGCAATAATAATGTCGACTGTTATAATTCCACACTAATTATATAACACAATAACACTTCCCCACAGTACTTCAACCACCACTCGATCCGCACTAAGGAAAACCGCTCAACACAGCTGACTGAAAAGCCAGCCTCTGTCCATTTTATAGGTAGCACAAGTGTTCCAGAATAACCCATAATACGCGTCAACAGGCACTCGAAAACTCTAGTGCTTACTTGAGTGCGGCCTTGAATAAACACGGACCTGCTGGGCTAGTCGAGAACGTTCCGTAATTGCGTAACAGTATGACCAACAAAACAAATGTTGTCTCAATTAATATTGTTTTTTCATGTTTGTAACCACGACGACGTGTTTCAACGTATACGTTTCGATAGGAAACTTAGTAATTACACGTTTTCCGATCACAGCAACTTCGATATCAGGTTAGTATAGCTTTGCCTATAACGCTCTAGTTATTTTGTACGTTATAAGGCCTAAGAGTCTAAAACCGAAGAAAACACGTAACAAGATAGACTAAAATCGTCAACATATTTATGGATTTTCAAAATATTCTAATCACTAAATAAATTCGATTCTGTAATAAACTATTAAATCGTATTTCCGTGAACAGTAAATATTGTTCTAAAACACATTGTATTCAATTTAGTGTAAATTGTATTCAATTTAGATACTGAACACAATTGATTAATTCTTGTATTGATATTTTAGTGTAAATAAAACGGTAAAACTATAAAAACACTTTCTTTTACACTTGGACGAAGACGAGAGGTGACGAGCGAAGAATACAAACAAGTGAAATGTAGGTCCTGAGAAAAACCAACGGTTGTACCCTTAGAGATCAAATACGAAATGAAGATACAAGAAACGAGTTAAATGTAGGCCTATATTCTATGGCCAGCAGAATAAGGTAAAGACAAATTAAATGGAGACACCATATCGAGAGAATGGAATATATAAGACTTCCTAAAAAAGTAATAAGATGCAGACCTCAAGGATGACGAGATATAGGTAGACCAAGGAAGCGATGGCTTCAGTGAAGGCGGAACAAGCTGTAAGCTTGTAACCTTGACGTGAAGAAGAAGAAGAAGAAGAAAAAGAAACTTTCTTTTACACATTCAAAAAATACAAATATATTATGCTAGAGAATTGAAGCCATGGCCTACAATACAATGTTCCCGCAAAGTTGATTTAGGTACATTTAACCTAAATTGTACAATACTGAGTTATTAGTATACAATTTTTGTTTGGGGAATTGTTTCCTAGAAATAACATGATTTCCATTGATATACCTTTATTGCTTGTAAGTCAGAGAGCAAAGGCCGACAGCCCGAGCATATTTGGGAGAGTGCTGTTCCTACGGGCGATTCACGTACATTTTACATAAGTATACATTGAAGTGTTATCAGTAATACTTTATCAATTGATTGACAAATAGTTTAGTATAACATCGTTTCTATCAACATTAATCTTGTTTACATATATGCATATATGTGAATTGTCTTACGGGACAGACTCCAGAGGCCGGCAACCCGGACATATTTTGTAGAGTGCTGTTCTTACGGGCGATTCACGTACTGTTTACGTAAGTAGGGCCCATATATTGAGGCGTTATCAGTAACACCTTATCAGTTGACATTAGTATAACATCGTTTCCATCAGCATTGACTTTGTTTACATGTAGGTCTATTGCCTTACGGGACAGAGAGTAGAGGCCGCCAGCCCGAGCATATTTGGTAGAGTTCCGTTCCTACGGGCGATTCACGTACTGTTCACGTAAGTAGGGCCTATATATTGAGGCGTTATCAGTAACACCTTATCAGTTGATATTAGTATAACATCGTTTCCATCAGCATTGACTTTGTTTACTTGTAGGTCTATTGCCTTACGGGACAGACAGCAGAGGCCGCCAGCCCGAGCATATTTGGGAGAGTGCCGTTCCTACGGGTGATTCACGTACTGTTTACGTAAGTACGGCCTATATATTGAGGCGTTATCAGTAACACCTTATCAGTTGATATTAGTATAACATCGTTTCCATCAGCATTGACTTTGTTTACTTGTAGGTCTATTCCCTTACGGGACAGACAGCAGAGGCCGCCAGCCCGAGCATATTTGGGAGAGTGCCGTTCCTACGGGTGATTCACGTACTGTTTACGTAAGTAGGGCCTATATATTGAGGCGTTATCAGTAACACCTTATCAGTTGATATTAGTATAACATCGTTTCCATCAGCATTGACTTTGTTTACATGTAGGTCTATTGCCTTACGGGACAGACAGTAGAGGCCGCCAGCCCGAGCATATTTGGGAGAGTGCCGTTCCTACGGGCGATTCACGTACTGTTCACGTAAGTAGGGCCTATATATTGAGGCGTTATCAGTAACACCTTATCAGTTGATATTAGTATAACATCGTTTCCATCAGCATTGACTTTGTTTACTTGTAGGTCTGTTGCCTTACGGGACAGACAGCAGAGGCCGCCAGCCCGAGCATATTTGGGAGAGTGCCGTTCCTACGGGTGATTCACGTACTGTTTACGTAAGTAGGGCCTATATATTGAGACGTTATCAGTAACACCTTATCAGTTGATATTAGTATAACATCGTTTCCATCAGCATTGACTTTGTTTACTTGTAGGTCTGTTGCCTTACGGGACAGACAGCAGAGGCCGCCAGCCAGAGCATATTTGGGAGACTGCCGTTCCTACGGGTGATTCACGTACACTTTACGTAAGTTTACAATCAAGCGTTATCAGTAATACATTATCAATTAACAATTAATTTAGTACATTGCAAGTCCATTAACGTACTGTTTACGTATAGGCCAATCGCCCTTCGGGACAGACAGCAGAGGCCGGACAGCGTGAACCACGCGAGGTTATGATCATCTAATTTCTCAGACAGACCGAAGCAAAATCTAGGTTATATATTTTTTATTTTGTTTACATATTTTGTTTTTATATTTATTATGTTATTTGTTTTTATATTTTATATTTATGTATATTTAACTACAGCATTCGAGATAGAATCGATCACATAGCTTGTCTTCATATTTTATTTCATTTTAGTATTTTTTTTACATTCAGAATGTACAAGATAAAGAAATAGTCTTAGTCGCATCCTCTTCTACCTTGGGGTGTCGAGGAATTGCAAACAGATCCCCATTGTTGCCTCTGGAGAGGAAGCGCCCTTGCCTGATTCCAAGGAACAGTTCCAAAAATTCGTCCTCCCTTTGCTTTCTTTGAATAGGTGTGGTCTCGAGTGTGCAGGTTATTGGAATACAGCACCCATAGCTTGGTGGTTGGGATGTCTCCTGGGCATCCAAGCCTACATGAAGTCGCTTCACCTGCCTGCTCTGCCTACTCTCTTGGCCGTGCTCTTGTACCAATCAGGTTGCAACTCCGGAAAGAGTGAAACGTCTCCCAAAATTTTTTATATTTATTGTTATATGTATATATATATATTGTAAATAAACAAATTTGTTTTTGAAATAATAATTTAGATAATAATTGGTTGATAAATTTTTTTATTATTTTATTTATTATTTTTTATGTCATTAAGTAATTTTAATTGGTGTAATTGTTTTTAATTGGTTTATGTTCAATTAATAAAAAATACTGATTAATAACTGTGTAAATTCTGATGAAGAGTTATTTATTTCTTCGTGTTAAATAGATTTTCTTGGCCACATCGATTGCATGTAGCGGCCAATTCAGTATCTGTACTTCTTCTTCTGCTCGTTCTTTTCCTTCAGAAGTTCACGTTAGCATTTAATAATTAATGTAATTTAATTTATTACTCAAATAATCCATAAAACAACGTTTCAACAATAATTAAGTTTATTAGGTTCAAAGTAACTGTTTGAATTGCCGCGACTGGCTCGAGTCTGATTCGAGATTAAGTTTCAGTTCGATTATTACATATAAATTAATATTCAATTCAATTAGTATAGTATAAGGGTTCTTTTAACTGTAGAAATAGTCAGGAAAGGCAAGAGAATTCTATACTTACAAATTATAAAAAACTTATTCATTAAATAGACAAAATGTTAAAGTATAATGTATAGAAAATTTTAATATTACGATACAGATGTTTGCTTCGACGTCACTCGTGCTGCTCCCGTCAGTTTGTGCGAATCACCAAAATGGCGGCCGTCTCCGTAGGTTGTTCTGCGATGTTATCTCAGCTACAAGATTTTACTTCAAATAAACGTCTCCATTGGTTAATCCCTCTTCAGTAAATTTGTTATTGGAATATCCACCAGTTGTAGTGTGTAGTTGTGTTCATCCACTGGATTTTGTTCGGTAACAGTTGTGTTGTGTCAAATAGTTCCTTTCACTCGTTTCTGGTTATCTGAGTTTAAATTCGTTCTTCAGTCGTGTCTATACGTAGTGACAGCTCTATTCAATGGTGTTTAATTTAGTTTAAGGTTTCAATGACCGTTATTATAGTATTCGTCACTTTATTTTATATTCTTTTATAACTTCATCATATATCTTGGTTTGCGTTAAAAAATTCCGTTCATAATTCTCTGAAATGTATTCTGATACATCTGTTCTGTTCGGCTTTTAACAATCAACTAATTATATTTGTTCCTTCATATAGAAAATTCTATAAGATTTTGGTATCATTTCTCATTGTTCATGGATCAGCTGTTCCTATCAAATAATTCAATCTTATTGAAAAAAATATCATATTTTATATTTAATTGGCTATAAATTATTTTTTTAATACTTTTATGTAATTGTAATTATAGAACAATATTCCTGCTTTTATTTTACACAAGTTAATACTAAATTTGACCTGTTTTGGTTTGAATTAAGCTTCAGAATTACATTCCTTGAAATTTATCTATAGGCCTTATTTTGATTTACATAAATACCTATTAAAAGGTTTCCAATATGTTTTATGTTACAATTTTATTCACACTTGATTACTAATTAAATCCATGTAATTTACCTTTTATGCCTGGCTATTATTTTAAACATTTAACAATTTATTTGCATTTTCTAGTGCTTGCTTACTGCTTTTGGGCATTCTCTTGTACAATCACCATTTAAGTCAATTTTACATGCTGATTCCTTTAATCACTATTATAGGTCGTTGTTATCATTAGGATAAAGTATTTGTATTCTGAAAATGATAATTTATATCAATTTAATCTAGGTTCTATAAATTTATATTCTCTGATTTGATTTATATGGTCAAAGTTGAATTTGTCTTGGTCAACAATTTTCAATTTTCCTAGCAATGTTATTATGAATTCATCTTATTAGTTTTATATTTTTTGATTTACTATTTATGGGTCGTTTGAATTATTATTTTGCCTTTCCTTACTTCACAAAAATACAACATTAATTAACATGATTCAAATACAATAAACTCTTACATACTAACATCTAGTATTTCCTACTATCAACATATTTTGTATAGTATACACTAAAAATAATAACATAATAATTATATAAATAAACACATTAAAACTTTATATTAATGATTGTCTTTTGTTGTCCTTTTTTAAAACTGGATTGGGGTGTTCCCCTTAATCACATTTTTTTTAATTATAATTAATTTTACATTATTTCTCATTATTTGTATTGGATTCTCTTTTTTGGGCTAGTTGTTTCATTTAATTTGGTGTAGCCGATATAGTTTAATTTCTTTTTAATTATTTGTTTGCTGCTATAGAGTTTTATGTCTTTACAATAGGTTCTTTTCCAATAGGGTCTGTATTATTCCATTTTGATTCATTTGTTATGGGTTGTTGATCCTTACTACTCCATATTTTGAGGATTGTCATTTTAATTTATTTATTCTGGGCTGTTACTCCTTACTACTCCGTATATTACTGGGTCTACTAATTATTTTATTGATATGATATTCATACTATTTGTTTGTTAACACTTTTTGGCTATAAATTGACTATACCTCGTATGTAAATTCTTTGAATCGATTTGTTTAGTTCTGTTAAGTCCTTTTATTGATGATTGTAATTACTTTCCCTGCTACTTTTATTTAATTTGATATTACTCCTTCCAGATGACTTCTTCCCTTCTTTTCCTATATGATCTTAATTTGTAGAATAAGGTAAAAACTTTGTTGTGCTACAATATATATATATATATATATATTCAATCACTTTCTGCTACAGTCCGTTTCTTGATGTTATAACCCATCTTTTTACTATCTGTTGAATAATAAGATGTAAGTAAATTCGTTTACTTTTGTATTCCACTATTTCCGCCGTTCGCTTCCGCCTCGGCGTTCAAAACCAGTGACGTAAATCGGAGCTGACAACTGTCGCTCCGTCCGCTTTGCTGTGCTATCGTATCTTTTAATTTTATCAGTCATAATAATACAAAAAACCCAAACAGATGTACTCTTATAATCAATCTTTATTCAAACGAATTGATCAAGTACTTTTTTTTCTTTATTTTAATACAAATTATGACAAAATTATGTCGTCTTCGTTCATAAGTTGGTAGTTACTAATAACTATGCTGGGATCAACCTCGATAATGATGCTCGTTGTTTTTATTCTATTAAATAAAATAATCTCAGGGCGTATTCGGTTCGAATGTTATGGTTAAACAATTAATACAACTCTTAAAATCAAAATACAAACTTTACAAGATAAGGATATAAAAAGGTTTTGATGGTTTTATAGTGCAAACTAATAGTCGTGGTTGTGTTGTCCACAGTTCTAGGTTATGAAAAGTTTTAGATATTTATTAGTTGTCGTTCAGTTTTTTGGTATTCAAAAGGTGTAATAATCAATTTGTGTCATCTTCAAGTGTTCTTTAGTGTTGGTGTGTATTATAGTGTATGTGGTTTTTTATTGTTTAGTTTTCTAAGTGGTTCGTGTGTTCAGATGTGGGTGTTGTTGTTAAATAAGTTTATAAAATTATACAGATTCACCCAGATCCTCTTCTTTTATTCGTTCAGGACGAAGATGGGGTCCAAACCTTCCTTAATTCTTCTTCCAGGATTTACATTCTTCCGAATTGGGGTCTTGTTGGTCTTGGGTTCCTCTAATGTTCTTCAATAACTGTCCTGATTCGTTTTACTATGTTTGGTATAGGTTTCCTCTTATTAAAATATAATTAGCTAAGACGTTATAAAAACGCGTCTGTTTTCAATGATGGTTGTTAAAGAAGTCCTCATTTTATTTATCTGAATTTTCGGTTGCTAAGGTAAAACTTGAAATCTGGTTGGTTTATTCAGATATACATTGTCATACAAATTCATTATTTTATTGCATGAATTTGGCCAAAACTTTTAAATTAGTATAACTTTGTTATACTAATTGGGAATTTAAAACTAATAGCATCATTATTTTGGTCTTAACATTTGTGACACATAGAAACCAAACATGCCTATTTTTGCTTAAGAAATTCTGATGTTACATTTTTGCTATTTCAATTTTCTTAAATAATTTAAAACTGATTATTTCGATTCTATATTTACTGTGTATACTATTAATTATAAACCTATCCATATTACAACATTTGTTTTATAAAATTCTAAATGTATTTCCTAAAATTTACAAAATTCCAAAGTTTTTATAGGCCTGGGTCTTGACATGTTAAATTTCTATTTTCTGTCATTGTAACACCTATTAACTATGCAACTACCATCAAAACTACTCCCTATAACTCTGTTAGTATTATTATTTAAAATTACAACAATAATTATTACTGGAACATTATAAAAAACATAATTCACATTTTGTGATCAAACAATCTGTATATGCCTGGTTACATAAATCCTGCATAAGACATATCATCCACTCATTACCTAACAAAACTATAAATAACATAAACACAACTTTATATTCTTATTTTCAAACATTAAAAGAAAAAGTTTAATCATTTAATAATGATTTTATATCTTTCTATTTGTCTTAGACAGTTCAGCCATTGCTGTACTAGGTACTTCTACTGGTTTTTTCATCTTGTCATATACATTTGATAATTATTATTTCTTAAGCCTTGTTTACACATGGATTGGCATTTCTATATTTTTGTCCATATTTTATTATTTGTTTTTATTACACAATAATCTCTTCTTTGATTGTACAGTATTTATTTTATAACATTAGGTCCACCATTAATCACACTATTTTAATTGTATGTTTCCATGTATCTATAATGATTGTGTTCTTGTATTATTAAATTATATTGGTTAGTTAACAGTTTGCTAGTATTTTTTTTTTACATTCTATTGTGTATTTGGGCCTATTATCCCTCAATTTGTATTTTGATTATTTCTATATTGTATGATACATTTAACAAAACAATTTGTTTTACTGATAGTAATGGTCCATAATGCTGTCTGGCTTCGTAGGTATTATTATTGGTCGAATTTTATCTCATCATCTGGGTATTTATCATCACTTTACCTAAACATTAATTTGGGTACGGTCAGTTATAGTCTAAGTCAGTTCTAAAGTTGTTATTTGTTCATCTTCACTATCATTTTTAAAAGATATGTTTCTTCTTGTTAAGTTTATTATCCATGATCTTCATTAAATCTGGTACGATATCAAGCTATGCCAAATGTAATGTTACATAACACCCTGCCACCAAATTTGATTAATTTAATAAAATAATATATTTTTGTTGAAATTATCAATTATCTTATCTTTCATATTAGCACTTGTTATCCTTTTTATGATCTGGTATAATTGTCTTTAATTGTAAGTGTTCTACCCCTGGAACATGTTACCTCCCTAACAAATTAATCATTATCACATATATCTTAGAATCAGACGGGGGGCTCTCTTGACCTAATACCCCGCTGTCCTTGTAATACATAATACATCAATAATATCGATTGCTGGAGCTATCTCATCAGTCAGTCACATTTAATAATAACTAGTCTATTCACGACTAAATCAAATAAAAATAATATAATAATATATTCTTGGGATGGTTCACTCAGTTTAAATTCTCAGATCTAAATATTTCTTTCCATTGATTCCTTCAGATGTTCATTTTCTTGTGGCGATATTAATAACAAATTTTTTTTTTAATTGGTACTATCTTCTTTCCTTCTTTATCAGTACTGCTTAATCTCCATTTTTCATTCACTGTCTTTATTCAATTAAAACGTAACAAGTATCTGTATCTATAGTTGTTGTTGATTCTCTCACAATCATGATAGCTGTTAGTTATTCGTAGTAATTTCGTTTCTAGTCTCGTCTTATTTTCATCGTCGATTGTCTACATTTGTCTTTTCTTATTCATTTTATAATAACTTACTTTGGTTTCTCCTGATTCATGGATGTTTCCTCTTTATTTTATATTCAAATAATAAGTTCGTAATTATATTTAACTAGCTGTATACCCGTGCTTCGCTACGGTTTTTACTGAATAAACACATTGGTTCGGTGGTTTTTTTTTTAACCTTGGGTAACCAAGCACATTGTATAAATGTAATATTTACAAATTTTTAAAACCATAAATGGGTGCTAATACTAAGTCTACTGAAATCGTTTTGTGAAACGAAATACGGCACTTATAAAACTTCCTTGTAGACAACGTTCTTTGTTTGACCCTGTGGCTGAAGGATAGTTAAACTCTCAGAAGAGCTAACTCGTGAGCAAGCAACATACAACTGGCCATGGGAGAAGCAGTCTTCCCTCAGATCAACACCGGCCATTTTCAAAGACTGCCCTTGTGATTTATTTATTGTCATAGCAAAGCAGAGCTTGACAGGGAACTGGAGTCTTTTAAACTGAAAATGGTAATCCGATGGAATTAAGGGAATGCGTGGAATGAAGACTGCTTCCCTCTGACCACATCCAGTGAATATTGTTGCTTCTATGACGTTGTTGTGCAACGATTTAATCTGCAGCCTAGTACCGTTACAAAGCTTAGGCGGTACCAGGTTTCGTAGCAGCATTATTGGAGCTCCAACTTTAAGGCAAAGATTGTGCGGTGGCATGCCTGGAGGATTAAGCGTGTGCAAGAACTCTACTGGGTAATGGACCGCATCTTCTACTTCCACCAGAGTCCACGGATTGGTACTGGACAATCTCAGTTGGCAGTTTTTCAAATAATGTGTTATTGATATTAGTAGAGGGAAAGTGAGCGTTAGAAAACACTTCCGGGTTCCAGTTGAAAACACTACCGGGTTCCAGTTCATGACGTCATAGAGGCACTGGCAGCTGGTGTCCGAGCTGTCCATGTGACGTCACTGTTTTGTGTGTGTGTGTGTATGTGTGTGTATGTGTGACTGAAACACTACCGTGTTCCAGTTCATGACGTCATACAGAGGCTCAAGTCGCTGGCGTCCGCATGGCTAAAACCTGTTTCAAGACGTCACGAAGGCCGTGGTTTCTGCATGTTCAAAATTTGGTAGCCGAAAACAATGTGTAGCGGATGGGGGTACCCGGAATTCGGCGGTTGCCCGGACGCGCAGAGGCGTTGTCATCGGGTACCGTTACTCGAAATTTTGGGGGTATCGGGTACCGTTACCCGAAATGTTTAAATCAACGGATGGGGGTACCCGAAATTTGTGGGTACGCCCACATGACGCATGTATAAAACACTGGTTATGACGAAACAGGAGGCTGTGTGGATATGCTAGCTGGTTCGACGATTACGTGATGTCTGAAATTTGACACCCGAAATGTTTAGAACAACGGATGGGGGTACCCCGAAATTTTTGTTGTTCAATATTTGACAACCGAAATGTTTAAAACAACGGATGGGGGTACCTGAAATCTCTTGGTGTCCGAAAGTTAACACCCGAAATGTTTAAGTCAACGGATGGGGGTACCCGACATGACGCATGTGCTCGACTGCGAGGCGAGGCAGTTGGTTTCCGCAAAAAATAAATTATGGCCCCTCCGGGATTTGAACCCGGGACCTCCGGTACTCCAAACCGGCATGCATCCACTACACCAAGGGGCCGTTGTCGTTTAACTGTAATTATTTTTGTACTTATACTTCTCGTCTCTTACTTGCAACTATGAGGTGGACGAGTGATATCTACTGTTGTCCTATGTGTAAAACCATAAAAGCACAATATTTAAGTTTATTTATTATTAAAAATAAATAAACATTTTTTATACTTTTATTTTTTACCTCTCATCCTCTTCCTAGCGGCCAGAGGCGAATGAGAGACCGCTACGCTTTTTTTAACGTGGTTTCCCCAACTTTACAGATTCGTAAAGCAGGCCTACTCCACGTTATCTATCGCTGTACTATTAACTAATACAGTCGTAGATAATGATAAGATACAATATGCAATGCTAAGTCAATGTATAAAAGCAGTACATATATTTTTTATTTATTTACTTTATTTTTATTTTTTTTTTTTTTTATCGGGTGTATATGTTGCTCATACATGATGCGTATTCACATTTGCTGTACCGTAATGAGTAATTTTCACACCCATACTGGTCCTTGACGAGTTTACAGGTATATCTACCGTGCCAGTGACCCGTCTCGAACTACCAGGACTACGTTTATGAGTATTTCTACCGCGACAGTGACGTAGTCAAGGTTAACACTCACGCACACACTACGGTACCTAATTCTACGTTTATGGACATTTCTGTCACGTAGCATTCACACTAACACCATGATGAAAACATGTTCACAACCGACTATATTTTATTTCGTTGCCGCAACCATTCTGCATAAAACAAAGCTTTGCGCCATACACAGTGTAAGGGGGAGTGGTAACGGGTTGACGATGAGGAACAGGACATTGTATGATAGGTACAAAGGATCTAGGAACTACAGGTGCTTGAATATCGTTTAAGTCAATCACCTCACCATGGTGATACAACTGTCGTAAGAAATTTGCCTTCTCAAACCCTTTTGTATAGACAACAGAACTGTCTGAAAAAAAGTCTGCAACGATGCGTACCATATTCTTGTACGGCACATTACCATCGTTCCACCGAATTCTGTGATAATGTGTTTCCAACCAGTCATTGATTTTTTGAAATTTCAGGTGCAGTCGTGCACGTTCGTATGGTGGAGCGAACAACACGATAACAAAACGTCCGGTTGTTATATCAACTGCAACGAACTCTTTGATTACATATTCATTTTTGTCACCACGAAACGCTTCAAACTCGGCAATAACCGTCCTATTCAAGTTCATTTTTCCGAGTGACACTTGTTCGCATCGAATACGTTAATTTTTTCAAATTCCCCCTCTACTTTTCCTTCCAATACCAGTTCATCGTAAAGACGATCAAATGTTAGCTGTTGGTCATGACGACTGCTTTCCAATCGAAAAAACGAGGGGAAAAAGAAGGATGGTGGTACATAACACCCCTTGGCTACTACCTGATTAATGTACGACTTGAAGTGATCTTGATCATAAAACAAGCGAACAAGATATTTCTTTAGTACTGTTAATAAACAACCAAAACGGATCCACTCGGGTTCTGTGAAAACAAATTTTTCGGTCTTACTACCTTTAATCCGAACAAACGTTTTCCCAAAGTTATGACTGATCATCACACTCTTCTTCTTTTCACGGTTTTCACCTTCTTCGTACAATAACATACTGGATAGTAGCTGTTCACGAAAGATCAACAAGTAATTCCACTCAGAAAAGTCAAGTAATATACGTTTCTTTTTTCCGTTTGTAAACAAAACACCCGGTTCATAGTTGAGTTCGTTAAACAGTCCGACGGTAACGAACTTAGTGTAAGAGTTAATAGGATATGCAAGAGATAAGTAAACGTTATACTCACAATGCCTGCCGCTGCTGCTGGCGCCGCTACCACAGTCACCTTCCATCGTTGAGACGGACTGATCTTGTTACAAGCTAGAGATCGCTAATACCTATCTTTATAAACTGGTAGAGGGGAGAACAAGTTTTTTATGACAAACGATGAACAGTATTCGACAACGCTGTGTACTGTACTATCCTATCGTGAATAATCAAAGCGTAAGCGGTGGTTTTATCTGGAAAATTGTTACTGGATTCAAATTCTAAACGCACATCAACGGCAGACGACTTGATTGGTTCTTCTTGTCTGGAACAATCGATGACAAACAACGGTGCTTTCGTTATAAATTCATTAGGTGTCAAAAGAGGCGTTCTGTTGCGACGGTCGTAGTATGATGTTTGAAAACGTGTATACATGTCGTAGAACAGTGCGTAACGTTTTTTTTTCGATATCCTGGTTCAGGTTATCGTACGGATAGTATTTATCGTTCAGAAATAGCTTGACATTCAATAAATTGCAGTGATCAAATTCCGACGCGTTTTTCGCTATATTGTTCTTTCTGTCCGTCTGAAATATCAGTATCACATACCGTGGTTTTTCCAACTGTGACGATGTCTTCAAGGTCCACGAATGTCGATTTGTCGTCGGTAGAACGGGATACTCTGCAATTCCCAACTGCGGAACGGCATCACCAGTTCATGATCCTCCTCGATATGCTCCAATAGCGGTATTCGGTACTTGTTTGACACGCGCACATAGGGCATCTTCCAGTGTACTTTGTTTATTACGAGATTACCGTTTGCAGTTGCACCTGATTCTTTTAGCACCATTGCGTTCTGATCGGTAGAGGTACGCAACAGAATCAATTCTTGCTTAACGTTCAGCATGATGCGTGTATAGTCTTCGTTGAAACCGAGTAGCATTTTTAACGGAAGACAAAACGTAAAATCACCGGTACTCTCGTGTACTGTCAACGACTCGTCGGTTGTCGTCACCCATCCTGCATTGATTAGATGCTTTCTTTCATGCTCATTGCTCGATAGTAACAATTTCACAGTGCTCGTAATTCCAACGTTTTTCGTACGATCTACTTCCACACCGCACACTTCGTAACGGATCTCCTCAAACAAGAAAGCCATTGCATTGTTGATTAATTTCACGTTCAATGCTGTATCGGTAGCGTTAACCTTGGTCAATGTTCCTTCGATGTACAGAAAACTCTCCGCCGGTAAAGTGAAAACATCCTGTTGTTGGATGGGTATACGTATTTCATCGTTGTTACCGTATCGGGTGGAAGCATACGGTGTGTGCGTACGATATTCAAACTCAACGATTCTGTTATCGAAAGCCGCTCCTCGTTCGATAGCTAGAATTTCACCCGACATTATTTTAATCGTATAATTTGAATCCAAGTGAAAGTAAGAAACGCTTGTTCCTTGATGTCAATCGCTTCAACGTTGAACACCGACTACCATGTTTCTTTCGTACACACTCCCTTTTTACAGGTGACGTTTGTCCGAAATACAATCCCATATTTTCAGATGCAGTCGTATCGTGATAACTTCACCGCGAAAATCGACTAAATCCCCGTCCTGATCAACGAGAGACAAAATTATGTTGTCAACGCGTTGTACGTTTACCGGTAAGTATATTACGTTTGTCGGTGTTTCAACTATTTTGAAACCTGGTGCCACGGTCGGATAAAACGAATGCAACGTGTGCTGGTCCTGGCCGTCCTTGTACGCACCCTGTACGATATTACTCCGTACGTGAACGGTGTTAACTTTGATTATGTCGACGGGTACGTTCGACTCGTGTGTTATATACGCTTCCAGCTGCTGATTCTCCTTAAATCCTAACATACTTGCAATGGTATTCGGTGTATGCGAAAAGTCGATGACATGCTTACAGTAAATTTCACACTTTAATGTGTTGTTGTTTGGACGTAAACTGATTGTCCTCTCGCCTAACTGTTTCTGCAGATACGTTTCGATATCACTGATTTCGTAGGTGCCGGTAGGCAACTTGATGACGGACCACTGATCCTTGGAAATTTTTACTGGAAATGCATTATTTTTTCCTTCAGTAACGTTTGGTATTGAATTATACGATGTAAAATCCAATAGTCCAACGTACCATTCACCGTATAACTCGAGAGGTGGGAAAAAGTTACACACGAGATTCGCAGCGTCGGTACCCGTCACGGTAACCGTTAACGACGACATGCTGAAGTTTACTGATCAGAAGACGATAAAAAGTCTAAACAAATGACCGCAGATGACCGTGTTAGGAGGTTGCTTCCGTTCATAGTTGTAACGGACGTCGGTTGTATCACCAAAATATTGCATCAGCTCGAGAGGTGGACGTAAATTACCGAACCCGTCAAAATAGTGTACTCGATTTCCACGCTTCTTGTAACATACCCAGTGGGTTCCCGGTCCGCTCTCGTCGTCCAAATTTACGATGACGCTTTCGTTCTCCCACGGCGCTGTATCCGGTAATGCGTTACGCATGTAAACACCTCTAAAATACGGTATGTTTAGCTTTTTTGCGTATACACGTAATTCATCTTCGGACAACGGGCGGAGCGGTATGTGAATTAGTTTTTTCGGTACGGACGTAGATACAATCCGGACGCAGTTCTCTTCTTTTTCCTAGCGGTTCGGACAGTTCTCTTCCTCCTCTTCTTCATCCCACCACCAGCACCACGACCACGACTACTCACATTCTTTTTATTTTTACGACGTCGACCGCTTCCTATTGCTGATTTTGCTTTCATAGTCGCTGCAACTGCTGTCGCATAAGCTCGTTCGCTAATACCCGAATTCAACGCCTTTACCCGTCCCCACGCTTTTTCTGCGAGTTTACGATCTGCAATACGTCTACTTTCGTTGTCTTTGTATTGAGCGTAAGCGATGTCGTGTTCGCGACAGGCTTCGTCTAATTGGTTGATTCCGCGATCACCACGCGCTAATCTTTCTTCAAGTTTCGTGCCCGGTCCACAGAATCTGTAACCCGGCAGATGTAATTCGACAGGTAGTGCGTCCACCGCTCGATTGATAACTGACGAAACAACGGACGGTACAACGTTTTTAAGCACGTTTCCGACGCCCCACCCCTTTTTTCTCTTAACGTTGTTGTTCATCGTAAACCGATCTCCAGCCTTTCTCTTCTGTGTTTTTATCGTATTCATCTATTAACCTTTTTATTTCCTTCGTGTCGAGTGTCCACTCGTCTTCTGAACTACGTGGCTTAGACAATTTCAATAAGTAGTAATCCAGTTGATACTGAAATGTTTTAACGACCTTATACATCTCGCTCTTTACGTATCGTCTCACGTCATTTAATTGTTGTAAGTTAACAGCATCGCTCTCTGCAAAACCATCCGCTACGTCTGATATTCTCTTTTCCGCTGCTTTGAAAACACCATCTTCGCCCAAGCTAACGGTGTTCTGCAACATGTATTTTACGTTAACCGCGTCATCTGCAAAAATCGGTGAACTCACTCCTGACAACCAGCTCTGCCCAAATAGCTGTTCGATACTTTTTTAATGACGTTCGAGTCTACGTAGTTTTTGTTGACCGCATCGGTCGCTAGTTCCGGACTTCGAACGTTGATTACCCATCGATCTCGTGCATCGATGACCTCACCTCTCTCTTGACTCGAGTGTTGTATACAGTTGTCATCAACGTAATATTTGTTGACTACGTCTTTAACGTCTACAGGAGTATCAACATTTTTCAATCTACACCCTTTAACGTCCACGCTTTTACGTTCATCATCGAGTAGCAGACAATGTGTTTGCATATAAGTCAGGGATACAGCATCCTTTCCTGTATCCGGTTCGTTCAGATTGCGGATCTTTTTGTTTTCAACATCTATATGCCCATCATTCGTAGTCTTAAATCCTACAGTATCGCGTAATTGTCTTTTTGTTTCACGTCGCACGCTCACGGCGCTTTGATGTCTCCCGAACTTGTCCACAACCATTGTACGACTGCACGCTACAAATGATGTGCTAACCGTTTTAAGTAACGACACTGTGGTGACCATCGCGTGTGTAACACAATCGGATCGTCACCCTCTTTCCAACGAAAGATTTCTATACCGCAAAATGAACATCGAACCCTGTCAATTTCATTTGTGTAATGAAAGCCTGCGGCAACCATAGCGGTCGGACTGATGAAATACACAGGCCATGATGTAAAGGTTTTCAGTCTCTCGTTTTCGACTTCAAAGTCAGGTGTCAAATCTAATCCGCACATGTCGACAGTGTTGACAACAATGAGTTGTTACACCGACGTTCATAAAATTTATACGATAATGTTGGCTTCACGTAATTCCTCTACTACTGAGATGATTTCGTTGTCGTGTCCGGTGTGACCGGTGCGTTTTGAACTTACCAGCAGTCTCAACCGTTCAACCAGTTCGTTGGGATCGTTCCAGTGTACGTAATCGATACCACGTCCGCTGCGTGGTGGGAACAATCGAGCGATTATCTCTCTGTACTTTAAACCTTTGTTTGTATTTACTTTAGCACCGGGTAAATAATAACGTTTATAAGCGTTAGTGTCCGACAGTATAGACTTGTACGCTGCTAAATCGTTTTCATCGTAGACGCTCTTGTCGGGTTCTTTCATAAACATAAGTTCGTAGAGGCCCGGTGTGCCTCTGTATCGTTTTCCAGCTATGTAGAAGCTATCGTCTTGATTGATGTCTAACACCGAATTGCCTACCATCCATTTGTCTTCAACGTTACGAATACCGTACGTATGATCCATCTTCTTATCTCGATCATCAGACAACGCGAGCAGTAAGTATTTCCTCGCGAGCGGACCTTCGACAGATTGTTCAACGTATTCTTGTGCTTCGTGTCGACCTTCGGGTGTTGTTAAAAACTCTTCAAGAGTTACGTTCGGTGTTTCGACATCAGGCGTTTGTGCCAACACTTCCGTTCTGAGGAAACGAGGTTGTGATGGTGTTTTCGTCTCAACAGCTGCCTTCGTATCTTCATCTTCAACTTTAATTTTTTTTTTTATTTTATCACTGGAGTCATTCAACTTTTCCGAAATCTGGGTTAACGGTTCCAAAAGAGGTTTGTACTTTCTCGTTAACGCTTCATCGCTCTCTCTGATGTCATGTTTCAACGCGCGATACTTTTGTCTTATGTTATCGCTAATTGCATCGATTTCATGTGTCAATTGCTTGTCATCCATCTTGACACTGATGACTTTCTTGCACAAACTATTCTATTTATGTATAAAACGATCGAAACCCACTCTGTATCTACCTGCGTTTATCGGTGAGTCCTTGTTGATGACTATGAATCCGTAACGATCCTTCCACGCTTCGGCGCACATCGCTTTGAACTCTTCGTATTTCATATCTGTGTTAACGTGATCGTTGTAAACGTGACGTAAATTGAGATCATCTTGTCTGAACAAAACCAAGAAATTGGCATTATCACGCACCAGTTGCTTTGGCACCAGACTATACGTTTGGCAAAGGTACAAAGTGTCCACACCGCTATGCCGTCCCATAGCGAAATATTTTCGTATGTTATTCTGCCGTTCACATACCACATCATCGAACAACATGATTGAATTAGGTACAATTTCGTGCGGAGGTGGTACTTTATCGTTTTCACTGTATGTGAAGTACGTCATTCCTTCGTCAGCGAGAGTATTAAAAATGTCTTCCAACATACGATATTTTGGTTGAAATAACGATTTGGAGAACACGTACAGGTTCTGAAATCGCAGTCCGTTTGAATCGAATAACATGTTAAAGGCAACGTTTGACTTCCCGCTACATGACCCGCCGCACACAATACATCGAACTGTGTTTGGAAACAGTGGACTGTGTTTATTATATGCAACTTCACCGTTGTACTTAGCAGAGTCTACGTTCTTAACATTCAACTTTAACGATTGTTGTTCAATCTTCATCTTAACTCATTTACGTTCGGTTAAATACTGTGGTAATGCTATTATATCAGATCTTTTTTATGTATCCACGAATCGTGTTTACCATCAAAGCCGAGCCAGCGCACTCGCACGCGATCACCTTTACGTTTTAATATTTTCTCAACGAGATACACATCACCAACGCTGGTTTTACTCAATTCTTGTTCATAAAACCCACCTTCCACAACGTCACCCGTATGATCTTTCAACAAGTACGTAACCGGTACGGTTGGCTGAACTCTGTGCACTGTATATATCTCGTTCGTCCAGTTTGGTGTATAACCTTTAGCGAATGTGATTTTGTATTTACTGATACGCACTCGATCGCCTATTTTAAACTTATGTTTCTTGCTCACTTTCCGCGGTACGGTATTTTTTCTTATTCGTTCCAACACAATTTTCTCGTTGCTCTTGTCGACTTGTCGCGGCTTCATCTCTATAGTTCTATGCACTCTGTCGTTGTATTCCATCACCAGTTTAGGCAAAAGCGACAACCACCGATAATGGCCTTGCTCGCTGAACGCGCGGTACATGTTCGTTTTCAACGTACGATTAAATCGCTCTACGATGGACGCTTTCTTCTCGCTATACGTTGAATAGTGTTTGACGTTGAATCTCTTTAGTAAAGCTTGTACGGTAGTGTTAAAGTACTCTTTCCCCTTATCCGTTTGCAGGTATTTCATTTTATTTTTTACAATTATTGGTTCGAGAGCATGTGCTACTTCAACACCCGATTTAGTTTTTAAGGGAATCGCATATGCATACTTGCTAAATGCGTTTATTACCGTCATTAGATATTTGTACCCCTTGTTCAACTTGGCATGCGGTATCATTTCCACCAAATCCGCTTGGTAGAGATCGTGTAACCCCTTCACCTCCACCGGACGTCTGGGAAAGTTCCTTCTCACCGGTCTGTGCAATTCTTTTGCAATAGTTTTGCGTACGTTTTCCATATCGCCACCCGAAACGCGAATCGCAAAATTTTGGTACGAGATATACCGTTACGTTTTCACTGAACCTCACCGACTTCATCGTCGTTACTGACAGTGTGTTGCTCCTGCAAGCGAGTCTTATATCAACGTATATCAAACGCGTAATTTATAACGGATTTTCTCGCTTGCTGAATTATCTCGCGTCTGGGTTGACAGAGTTTATAATGACCGTACGCCAGTGTTTTTTCACCGTCATCCAAGACATATCGTTTGTCATCGTATGGTGACAGCGATAATTTTGTAAGCTTTCTTGTGTATATGTTATGTTTTTCGCTTTGGATAGTCTGCGCCGTAGTATAAGTTTGAGAAGTGGTCTTTACACATTGTTTATAAAGTTGATGTTTCAACTGTGTAGCTATCGCGGAACGTGGCACACCTTTCGCTACCTTTTTCTCTTTATCGTTTGCCGTAACGAATGAATAACATTTTGCGCGCAACCCGACAAATTCAAGTATCGGTATTCCATTTGTTTCGTCTTTAAAAGTACCCAACTTTTTCTTGTTTGTTTCACTATAGCACGGATGTGCCTTAGGGTACTCCGACGTGTCAAAGAGTTCGAGATGCTCCTCCATGTCTTTGTACACATCGTCGGTGCGAATGTCGTACAACAGAGAGTCAGTGTCCGTCATACATAGACGTGCACGTGACCCGTACGTATTCATCGTGAATCCGTAATGGAACCGATACATAATCAGCTTACTAATATCCAATACACTGAACCCAACGTACAAAGGTCGGTTCAGTGTAATGGATATTTTTTTCATCGTGAGACCTACCAGGTCCTCGTTATAGATGAAAAAATGTTGTAGCCTGGGGTTAGCGGTTAGTTTGTGAAGTTTCTTCTCGTTTGGAACTAACTTGAAATCGATTCGCTTCCGTACGTTTTCCAACGATTTTCCGTACGGTGCGTTATTCATTAACTTAAAAAAGTCTTTTTCAAAGGTGTTTCTGGCTTCCTTTCGTCGCTCCGTATTAAAATCGATGAAAGGTTTCAACCATAGGCACTGTGTGAATGCTAACACACGGTGAATCGCTTTCAACTCCATTCCTAGTTCGAGGTAGAGTTTCAATGTTCTGTAATGAACAATGTATTTTGTCTTGTCCTCGAGGGACGTTATCAGTTTCTCTACCTTACCGTTACTACACACAAAGTCTTTTAACAGCTTCATGCGATAGCAGTACGGTGAAAGCATACTGTCCGTAATAGTACACTTTTCGGGTGCTAAAGGGTAGTCACTGTGTAAGTCGTGTAGGTAATGTGGATACCCCAGATCGACTTCCAGGATATAACCGGTGTCATCATCGTCACGTAACGTGTGCACGTTCAACGTATCGATCTCTGTACGTTCCAACCATCGAAAATCTGACAGTGGTAAAGACTGCGTCATAGCCGTTCCGTACAGGTTGGTACAATCGAGGTAGAGTAAATAGTTATGCGGCTTGCTTGCGTCATAATCGGGAATGTACGGGTTGTTGGCCTTGGCGTACCGATTAGAAATTGCTGCTAAGCCGCCACGGATACCTCTTTCGATGTACATGTGTACGTCTATATCGCGGAGTAACTCTAACCTAACTCCTGTCATTTTCAGCATCGCGTTCCACGCTAAACCGGCGGTGGTAAAAACGTTACACGGATCGAGTTCGTAGTACTGCAGGCTCATGTTTCGAAAGTTTTCAAATACATCTGCAAGCAGTAGTACATCCGTTTTTAAATAAAGGTCATGATAATCACCGAACGTTTGCATGTCGAAAGCCGACCAAACCGCTCGAGCGTGCGCGTAATCTTCTTCGTTTATATCCGACTCTGTCAACCCGTTGTAAAAATGTTCGCGGTCCGGTAACTGCCTCTCGTCAAATTTTGAATCGTCCGTAACGTATTCGTAAGGGTACACGCCTTTACGCAACAGTAAATTAACATTACGCGTGTAAAATTGATTAAGGATTTTAAATTTATCCGCGGATAAGTTGGAGACGAGTTTTTCAAGTGACGCGTTCATGAACCGCAGAGAATCGAGAAACCGGAGCTGACCGAGTGTAACGGAGATGTAACGTTCGCTTGTAGTAGCGATACACGTTATTTCGTCTTCCTTGTACTTTCCGAAACCTTGCATCAAATGATGCGAGTCATAGCCACTTAAATTATGGAAAAAAACCGGAACGTGTGTTGGTATCTTGTAATTTATATTACACGCATTGTGAGCAGCGCCTAAATAGTTTCCCGTTATGTGGCAATGGTTTCGAACCGTGTCATCCGTTAACGCCTTCTTGCACAGATGACAGTGCGTAGCGTTTCGGAATGACCGTTCATCGGCCGCTGTCATTTGGATCGGTTTATTAAACTTTCTATCGAGTCGTTGAACGTCGACTAAAAGCACACGAAGGAACGTGTCCACCACGTCTTTACCGCGGTATATTACAGGTTCCTTGACGGCGTTTCCCATCCAGTCAACTATCACATAGCAGAAACTGGCTGGTATATGATGTGCCACGTTTTTACCGGTGGTCGGAACAATAAACGATTCGAAGTCAGCGTATACCGTATAAGGTACGCGGTGACAAAGTGAAAAGTTTTTAAAATACATCCACTTTTCGTTCTCGTCAGGAAGTTTTACTTTCTGTACTCCGTGCTGAGAACAGTTGCGTTCGTGTTCTTCAACTCGTTTTCGCGCCGCGTTAGTATCTTTATTGTCCGAAAATCGGTGTAGACAGTAGTTGCAGTAAAACGAAGCGCCGTTTCGTTTTGACAACGACGAAAGCATACGCGAAAGGTTCCGTATGAGGCAGTAGTGAGTAGTGTTCGCGTCGGACAGTAGCAGTAGGTTTACGTGGTACTTTCTACCGCGATGTTCAGTAATACGTAAAGGATATACCTCGCCTTCGTAGCCAAAAACGTTAACGGATATGTTTTCGTTTAATTTTTCAAAACGTTTTATCTTATTGACTGCGACGGGATAAGGTATGTCCTTCATGTTTATTTCTTCTTCGTACGGAAGGTAATGGCTAACGCGATGCGGGTTACACGCGATCGGGTGTATACCGGCGAGCACAGACCACAAGAAACACTTTTCATCTTCTAAATTTTTCACATTAATAATTCCTTTCTTACTGTGTGACAATTTCGATGGTGTAGGTAGAAAGCTCGACCCCACAAGAGGATTGTATTTTGTAATATTTATTTCCACCGACTCGACACCGTTTTCGACCCACCCGCTTCCGTCACGCGTGAATTTGTCAACGGATTCCATTATTTTCTCGCTAGCTATCGAATACTGTTCATCGATATCGTCATACTGTGACTTAAGTTCTGTACGTGATCTAAATACCGCATTACAATAAATATTTTTGGTGTTTATTAATTTTTTAAAAGATACACGAACTGCTAAATACCACTTTATATAATTATTTAATGCTACGGCTTCGCTACAAATCTGATCAATAACCGTGTGTTTGTAATCTAATAATACTGTTTGTGTGTTTAGTGTATTGTCAAGTATCATAAATTTTATAGTAATTACATTACCATTGATAGCACGGTGTTCGCTGCTGCTGCCGCCGCTGCTGCTGCTGCTGCTGTCGGTCATTGTGAAAGGAGTGAGGCCGGCTTCGCGTCGTCGGTTCCCTATATAGACAGTCCGGTAACCGGTGACTCTGTCGCCGCGCGCCCTTGACCGATCGGCCTCGCGAGGAGCAGCGGTGCGGGGTAGGTAGTCGTCCGGTCGTGACTGACGACGCGCGTTGCGGTGGGTGGGGTGGGGTGGGGAGTGCGGTGTAGGAAGCCGACGTCCGTGACCGATGCGGTGCGGGGTAAAGGTGTGGGATGGTGGTGCGGGGTAGGGAGATAGGTTCCAGCCGGTGTCCGTGACCGAGAGGTAGGCGAGGTGCGGGGTACAGGATGCCGGCGACCTTGACCGAAGCGCGCTCGTTGAGTCGCCTCCCGCGGGATGTATGGTGCGGGGTAGGGGGAGCTGGGTTGTACGACCGGTCGTGACCGAAAGCAGATGGTGGCCCGAGACGACGCGGGGTGGGGTGCGGGGTGACCGTGACCGACGGACTCGAGTGGTGTGCGGGGTGGGGGTGGGGGGGGGGTAAACCCGGTCGTTGCGGAGCGACAGACAAAGTAATTGAACAAAATATGTAGGCGAGGTGCGGGGTGGTGGTGAGGCTCTGGGTGCGGTGTGGGGGTGCGGGGTAGGATGTCATCGTCCGGTCGTGACCGAAAGCAGATGGTGGCCCGAGACGACGCGGGGTGGGGTAGGAAGCAAAATTATAGCCGTTACCGTTGCGGAGGAGGTGCGGGGTAGGGTGTCGTGACCGAAGGAGATGACGCTTTAGAAGGAAGGAACGTGGTCGGGGGAAACAGAATAAATACGCCAGTGTTTCCCTGTGCAGTCATCAGTACTCGCCATGGAAGGAATCGTTGCGAACGCGAAGACAGTTGGAAATTTTTTACCAAAAAGAGACTTGTCAAGTCTTTCTTTAGGAGTAAAGTATCATATAATTCACATGAAATTTGTGAAAACGAAATTCGGGGAGTCAGTTGTGGTAGATTTGGAAGATACCGGAGCCTGTCCTCAGCCGGAGGGTAAACTGTTCTATGTATACCTACCTAAAAGATGGTGTGACGTATTTACAGAGGAGCAATTGAAAGCTGTGAAGCCTTGTGTCCTATCACTATGCGTAACCTCACACACTCCGCTGGCGAACGAGAAAGTGAGCGTGCAGTTGGATATTGATTATGTGAGTATGATATTTCAGTACCACTAATAATTACTTATACAGAAGTGGTTATGTATTAATTTTTTTCTCTTTTTTTCCAGACCAAATAAATGAGAACAGGATTGATTTATTATAATAATAATAGTAATAATAACATTAATAGTAAAATGTTTTTAAATGATGAAGTAGACTTCTCTATTTTTTTGTCGTTTTTTAATGTTAACTGTTCATTTTCAGAGAAAGAACAAGGTGTTGCTTGGATCTAATATTGTAGAAAAACTTTTAAACAGAGAAATAAATGGTAATAATAGATTATATTGTCAATGCGACATGATTAAATTCGATTATAATTTTAGAAATAATCGTAAGACACTGAGTAGATGGATATCAATACGAAACGAAAAGAATATTTACAAAATGAAAGTATTTATTCGTAATGAGTTTTTCAAACTCTTCAAAACATCAATTAGTTATTGTAACAACCATAATATTGAATATCTTCAAATAAAAGATTTGCTAATTGCTAAAACAAAGCTGGTTAATCAGATGTACTATATGATGTATAATTTTACTGGTACAGCGTATACCTCGCTGGTAAAAAAATATGAGTGGTCAAGGCATGACTCTAGCGGATGTCCGCTTCGTAACCGTTGTCGCGTCTGTTGTTATCTAAGATATCAAAATGACTTTAATTCAGAATACATGTTCTTTAATACCACACTAACTATCATTTGATGTGTCTACATTCTTTTGTATTTGATCAAGTATTATTAATTGTAGGAAATTATATTCTGTTTTTAATTATTAAAAAACGTATGTGGTTTATAACATAAAAAGTTAAGATAAACAATCATTAAAGTGTTAGTTAAATTTTTATGTGTAATTAAATTTTTTAAAAGATTTCTCTCATAGTTACAGAAACCTTGTTTCGATGTTATGTGTTTGTGCGAATGCGAGGGAGATGTATGTCGTTCACCACCATATGGTGACCACTGTAACATTCTGAGTGCTTGTGAGTGGAGAGAATTTACACTCTGAAGAACAATTGTTTTAAAAAATTATAAGCGTTGTTACCTTTGTTATTATCTAAAATACTAAAAAGAGTTGAATTCAAGGTTTTGGTGTACCATTTTACACATGTAGTTAACACCATAGTAATTATCATTTGATGTGTGTCTACATTTAGTATGTTATTATTAACATATTACACATCAACATTGTAATATTGTATGTTATTAATTATTATTATTATTTTATATTGTTAGACATATAAGGCTTGTTTTGGTTGTAGTAAATGTAATTATTATTTTGTTAATTATGTGTGTGTGTGTGTGTGTGTATATATATATATGTGTGTACAGAGAGAGAGAGAGAGAGAGAGAGAGAGAGAGAGAGAGAGAGAGAGAGAGAGAATATATATGTAGAGAGAGAGAGAGAGAGAGAGAGAACCTTCAAGGCTGCAAAAGAGAGAGAAAGCGAGAGAAAAAAAAGATTATTTTGTATAATTATGTAAATATATATATATAGAGAGAGATAAAGTGTTTATTTTGTTTAGTTATGTATATAGAGAGCGCGCGTATGTTTTGCACAATTATAATTGTCTTGTGAATATAGGACGTGTGTGTGTAGAGAGAGAAAGAAAATTATAGCTTATGATTTGATTGTAAAAGCTTTCGATATTATTAAAACTTATATATAAACCGTAACCTTTGTTATTTTATTATTATACCTTTATACAAAACAGTTATTCCTATCATACTTGAATAAGGTATACGCCAGCGAAGATAACAAATTTTTTATAGTTGAGATGCAGCCAACTTATTGATAAAGAGACACAGCTGGATTGTGGTATGCGCCAGCATGCGAAGAAAACCGGTTTATAGGGTTCAGATGCATCTCTCTCTAAAGAGAAAGAGAGTGAGAGAGAGCGTATAATCTGTTTGTATCAACACACAGCGATTCAACCAGACCTGTTTGTTACAATTTTGCAGGTACACAGAGTAAAATATATTTATACAATTACACAATTTTAGTAATGCATAATTTTAATATGTTTTTTCTAAACAATATTCAAATGGATGCATCTGTTCTATTATAACACAATATACTCATATATAATAATACAATATATGGTTTTGGGAACCGCAGATCCAGGTTCAAATCCCGAGGAGTCAAAATTTATTTTGTGGAAACCAACACCTGTCGGAACCCATCTGTATAGCCTCCTGTTTCGTCATAACCAGTGTTTTATACATGCGTCATGTGGGCGTACCCACAAATTTCGTGTACCCCCATCCGTTGTTTTAATCATTTAGGGTACCAAAATTCAGACATTAAAAATTTCGAGAGAGAACGATTATTTTGTTACATCAAAATAAACCAGAACGCGGAAGTGTTTCAACATTCGGACACCAGCTGCCAGGGCCTCTGTCATGAACTGGAACCCGGTTAGGGCGTACCCACAAATTTCGGGTACCCCCATCCGTTGATTTAAACATTTCGGGTAACGGTACCCGATACCCCCAAAATTTCGAGTAACGGTACCCGATGACAACGCCTCTGCGCGTCCGGGCAACCGCCGAATTCCGGGTACCCCCATCCGCTACACATTGTTTTCGGCTACCAAATTTTGAACATGCAGAAACCACGGCCTTCGTGACGTCTTGAAACAGGTTTTAGCCATGCGGACGCCAGCGACTTGAGCCTCTGTATGACGTCATGAACTGGAACACGGTAGTGTTTCAGTCACACATACACACACATACACACACACACACAAAACAGTGACGTCACATGGACAGCTCGGACACCAGCTGCCAGTGCCTCTATGACGTCATGAACTGGAACCCGGTAGTGTTTTCAACTGGAACCCGGAAGTGTTTTCTAACGCTCACTTTCCCTCTACTGATATTTGCAGCAGTGTCATTCCTTGGAGTAAGGATATCTCTTTCTTTCAGCCAAGATACATCTTTCAAGTAAAAATTAGTTAAATCTGGGTAAATGTTTTCAGCCAACGTTGTCAAGTCGCATACAACTTCACATAAGTCTTTTGCAATATTAACTTTGCCATTTTCTTCAGGTAGATTTCCATTACCGATCTGTAAAAGTAAACTTGAAAACTCGTCTGCCTTTAAACTGCCTTTAAGATGCACCCGCATGTTGACTCTCAAGGAACGAACTTGGACTTTAGGCCACAGGACAGAATTCTTTAGACAGGCTTTAACTTCATCTGCTCGAGTTCCCCTAGGTACAACAGGTAAAGTCTGTCTGAAGTCTCCGGCTATTAGAAGTGTGACTCCACACATCAGGTTTTTATTGCTTCTAATGTCCTGCAGAGTTCTATCCAAAGCTTCAATTCCTCCCTTGTGAGCCATGGTGCACTCGTCCCAAATTATCTACTTACAATCCTTAAGTACCTTCGCTTTGTCTCTTTGTTTTGATATGTTGCAAAATGGGGTCTCAGAGTGGTTTAAGTTGAGAGGCAGTTTGAAGGCAGAATGAGCTGTCCTCCCTCCATCCAACAACGTTGCTGCTATACCTGACGAAGCCACATATATAGCAATTTTCCTATCTTGTCTTACCGTGGCTAATATTAAATTAATCAAAAAGGTTTTCCCTGTACCACCTGGTGCGTCAAGGAAAAATAGTCGTCCAGCCTCTGATTCAATGCTCGCAATTACTTCATTGTAGACATTTTTCTGCTCGTCGTTCAGTTTAGGCACGTTTTCAGCAACCAATTCAGATAGATGGACCGTGTTGTAAGAGAGTTCTTTCAGGTACTCGCGGTTGACTGCAGAACTGTTGGGCTCTTGACTTGGAGAAGGAAGACCGAGTTGTTGGAGGGATTGATTGGACATTGAAGAGACTAAGTTTTCTAATGAATGTAGGCATTTGTTGTAAATGACGTTGTTCCGTAGTTCAAGCTCTAAGCCCGGACATTCATACTCCATCTGTCTCTTGAAGTCCTCTGACATACTGTCTCTGTGTTTCTCCCACAGCACTAAGGGATCCGCTGCTTGACAAAACACCACAATGACAGCGAACAGTTGTCTGATTTTCTGTGGTGACTCCGACAGAGCAGCTTCCTCCAAGGTGATGTCCCAATGATTGTCATCTTGAAGTAAACCCAACGCTCTGCAGGCAGACTGATAAGTGGAGTGAACTATGCCAGATACCTTCTTAAGATCACTAAAACTCGTAGGCCCTTTAACTTCATGAAGGAGAAGACGTAGGTAGTAACAGTCTGCATTGGTAGGGTGTACAGTATAAACCCGACCGAGCACATGATCTTTTTTCACTCCTGGATGTCCGGGAACGGCTTTGCCTTGTTTCCGCCGACTAAACTTATTGTTTTTCTAGGTGTAGTATGATTATGGTTCTGGCAAAATTGTCTGATTTGCATAGTTCAAAGAATGCCAGTAGAGTGGTTTTGGGTGGATTTTGAACTTTGTCTTGAACGTTTCCGGGATTAAAATAAATTCTCTGGCCATTTTCAAGGTGTACAGCCAAATGCATTACGGGAGGACATCTTTCATGGATTGGGAAGCAAAATATACGCCATGCCGCTTCGGAACTACTTATGTAACGGCCTGCTTCATATTTGGACACTTCGTCCCACTCATTTTCCAACACAAAAGCTGCTTGATCACTGCCCTTGTTCACGTATTTGCAAATATACTTTATCGATTTGACAGAGTTACACAACTCGACATTGATATGTGCCAAAAAGGTACGTGACAGAACAGGATTGTACGGTACCACCCACCGACTGTCTAGGTCTACTCCATTGATGTTGACTGTAAAACCACCAACAGCAGGAGACCTTCGAAGGTACTGGGGGTAGCCATCGTCAGCAGTTTGGGTTTCTTTAGATAAGGGACGTGGATATCTTTTGGAGCATGAGCCGTTAACCATGCATGGCGAGTTCCTGTTTAAGCTTCCGCAAGGGCCATGAATCATTGTCGACTTAATAATTTCATGAAGTTCAGGGTCCGTTTCAGGGTCAGGTACCTCTGTGCTTATGACACTGTCAGTTTGGTCGGCCATGATCCTGTCCTGCAGCCATAGCAAGATGTGTGTGTGAGGCAAGCCACGCTTCTGCCACTCCACAGTATACATGTAACACCTACTTTGACCGAAAATGGAACCTTTAGTTAAAAGATGAATAAGTTTTTTAACTTTCAAATGAAACACTCGAGCTATGATGTCATGTCTGTCTTGAGGCTTTTGTCTGTCTCTTAAGGCAGCTCCAATTTCAGACCATTTCGGGTTACATGTAAATGTGATAAACAAATCAGGACGACCATAGTGACGAACATATGTCATGGCGTCCTGAGTTCTCTCGTGCATATGGTGCCCACCAGTAAAACTGGATGGTAACACGACCCTCTTTCCCATATCTGAAACGTTAGCATCCCCCTTACACATGGCGTCTTTAAGATGAACACAGTTTTCCGCTCGCAGCTTACTCTGGTTGAATCTTATAAAGTTAAGCCTTTCTGTCTCTATCTTGGCATACATATCAACCAAAAACTGGTTGAAAAGACTACGATACAGTAATAGGTAACTTTCTTCACCTTGTCTTTCCATTATTCTGTAAGCGTAGAAGTCTGAAGCGGAAACTGTTTTCTTGAGAGATGCTTTAGATATTGGATCATATTGTGGAATATTGGTAGAGTAGCCGTCTTCTCCACGGCAGAACATAAGAGGGTACTGGAGAGCGTCGTATGCACGATGAGTTTCGCTGATCCGTACCAACTTTGTGTCTCTGCTGTGAAGTTTTATGTCTCTCTTTTCAAAGTCCTGTCCCACAATAACCAAAGCTACCTCGCTTGTTGCTGGCGCGTTGTAACGACCCCTATGTTCAACTGCAGGTTTCCTGTCTGCATGAATAACAACTTTGAACTCCTGCCCCTCCGGAACAATTTTCCATTGCGGTTTTAAAATCTCGTATGTAGGGATTGTTATCATGCAGACATTTTTGAAGTTGGCCAACTAACCAAGGCTTAACCACAGTAAAGAGGTTGGATCTGATTCCTGTTTCTTTTTCATCGTTTCCAACAAAATAAAATTTGTAGAAAAGAGAGGTCTTGCTGGGGAGAAGGTAACAAACTTCCTATTCTATGGTAAACCTGCCCTTGGACCTTAAAAGTTGGCATGAAATTTCCTTCGTGCACCTCTTTAGCTCCAAATGAAGTCATTTGAAAACATCCGTTATACTTTCTGGTATTTGTTAAAAAATGCTGAGACTGACGGTGACTGTAAGTAAGAAGACTATGGAGCGGCTCAGGAAGCTGTTGAGTAGAAGGAAGACGAACCTTGCCATTGCTGCAGCATAAGCCAGGGCTCTCTTCTTTCCACTTTTTCGCATGGCACCACTTGCATTCAATGTGGTGACCAAGAGAAACAACCTTGTCATTATTGTAGTCTGTACTACGGTCATATTTAAATCCTGATAAAGACTTTGTTTTCCATGGGATCAGTTGCCTCTTCTCAGTGTACCTTCGAACAGCTTCCTGATTAACTTCCGGATGTTTCTTTGAGTATCTAGAAACTGAACCCCTGTTAACGTCAGGGTTTGCCTTGTTGTATCTTTTAACAGCCTCTCTATGAACTTCAGGATTTTTGCTATTGTATTTTCTTACGGACTCCCTATTTTTGTGTCTTTTGATTCTGTCATTAACTCTTGAACGTCGATTTTTTCTTCTTTTCTTCCCAACACTCGAATCAACTGTAGCACTGATCTCTGAGGAAGACGAAAATAGGTCAGTAGGGGGCGTCACACTACGGTTCTGGATATCACGTTTAGCAGAGTTTAGCAAATAAATAAGTGGTATATCATCCTCGGATTGGTCTTGGGCAGTTTGCTCGACAACGAATTTTTCTAGGCTCTCAGTACCAAGCGAGGTGCAGATGGGACGGTTAACAACAGTAAGTGGTATATCATCGTCGGATTGGTCTTGGGCAGTTTGCTCGACAACGATTTTTTCTAGGCTCTCAGTACCAAGCGAGGTGCAGATGGAACGGTTAACAACAGTTGATGTATGAGGAGGAATGTATTGAGGACTAAGAGGTTCAAAGTGGGCATTCATCATTGGTCCAGAACACTTGAATCGCAATATGGGCTTTCCCTCCTCATACTCATCAGGCTGTACAATCACCTCACCATCACGATACACCACCAGATGGTAAGGGTATATTTCGGCAGCAGCCTGAATTTCACAGTGGGTGGCATATGTGGTGTACAGAGACATGTGAGCACGGTATTCAGCCAAACTTCTATAAATGTTACCACACGCCATCATTGTATGCTCCTCAAACCGTTGCCAGTTGTTACAAATGTACTGTATAACGCTTGTTCGCACTTGAGACGCATGGGAGACAGTACCGTACATGAGGCAAGACAGGGAGTAAAAGAAGCACGACCCATCTGCACCCACAGGCACAATACGGTGAGGTACCATGATCCCATCAACTTCAATTTGTTCCATCATGTATTTATATAATTAGAATTTATATAAAAGCAGAAAAGAAAACCTATTTAAAACAAACTAAAACAAAATTATTCTCTTCTTAACAAAAACTGTAAGAGCAACAACGGCGGTAGAACAAAAACCTATTGAATAAAGTGGAACCTACACTGCAAAAATAAGAAAAATATTCAAACTTGACAAATAAACTAAAAAATAAGATACAAACTAATAAAACAAATGTAAAAAGTAGAAAAGAAAGCCTATTTAAAACAAACTAAAACAAAATTATTCTCTTCTTAACAAAAACTGTAAGAGCAACAACGGCGGTAGAACAAAAACCTATTTAATAAAGTGGAATCTACACTGCAAAAATAAGAAAAATAGTCAAACTTGCAAACTTGACAAATAAACTAAAAAATAAGATACAAACTAATAAAAAATCAAGAATATCCAATGCTCAAACTAAAACTAACAAAATAATCGTCTTAAACAAAGTAGCAGGAGTGTGCAGTGGCAGTGTAGCGACTGAACCGAACTGAACAAAGCAGCATTCTGGCCTGTTATCAGTGGCCTTTAGACTGAACCCCATGACGCAAGTGTGTCTGAGTTGTGTCCAGACCAGACTAAACATAACAACTCTTTATGGACTACATTGCAACGTAAACAAATATGTTACGTAAATTGTGTGATAGTACTTCTGGGAACACGTTCTTATCGCAGGAATGCATAAAATTCATGTGTTCATAAGTAATTAATATTTGTTTAAGACAATAGTTAATATATCGTATAATATTGTTTTCTACCGACAAATGTTTTCTATATATTTATTACGCTCCTTTTACAACTTTGAATCAATTTATTCGGAAATATTTTCTTTGTAGGCCCTGTTGTTCTTGAGATACAGTGATGACTAAGTGAGTAAGTGGTATTCAGCAAATATATTATAGATTTCTTTAGAGTAGTTTTAATTAAAATTATTTAAGATTGACCTTTGTGTTCTTTAAAAGAGGGTTAAGTTAACTTGTAGAACAAATTTCATGTTTCTATCTCATCTAGAAGCTGCCTAACAGTTGTCACGTTTTAACTGTCATGTATTTCTTATGAGAATATTCGGTCACTTTGACCCCTCCAAAACCCCCCTAAAATTTTGAATTTTGTCAAACCCCGTCTTATTGCAGATCTACAGTATCTAGTGAATATTTATGTAAAGTTTCATCTTTCTAGGCCTTGTCATTGTTGAGATACAGTGATGAGTGAGTGAGTGAGTATGAGAATAATCGGTCACTTTGATCCCTCCAAAACCCCCCTTAAATTTTGAATTTTGTCAAACCCCGTCTTATTGCACATCTACAGTATCTAGTGAATATCTATGTAAAGTTTCATCTTTCTAGGCCTTGTCATTGTTGAGATACAGTGATGAGTCAGTGAGTGGGCTTTGGCAAATATATTATAGGTAAGATGTGCTTATTTCGTTTAGAATTTTGAGATTTATTCAAATTCGTTTATTCACTTGATCCAAAATAACATTGTCAACGTGTACTGTAAGTTGTCCTTACTATTTGTTTGAATTTTGAGATTATTTCAAAAATGGTTTTAATTGGCTTCATAATACATTTTTTTAAGGAAACTTGGTTGTATGTTCCCTTAATCTTCTTCGTCTCCACATCACTGATTACATAAGTATTGTTGTTATTGTTTTTTACAACAACATATGGTCCGTTATAAAGTAATAATAGCAGATTTGCTATTCCTTCCTTAGAACTTGGCAATTCGCGGTTTTTTAACAATACTTTATCTTCAATCTTGTACTGGATTATCTTCTGTTGAACTATTTTGTATTTTTTCCTTCTTTTCTCCACTTGCTCATTCAGTTTGCTGTGGAATCTCACGTTGTCGAACTGGTAATCTGGGTTGTTTGGGAAGTTGATTATTTCAATAATTTCTCGGGGTGGTGGTCTTTCATGCATTGTAGTATATGGTATTGTCAGTCGCTTTGTCTCGTCCTAGTAAGTACCCAAATTGTCGGTTCAGTGATGGGACCTGTTGGTTTCTCACTGCCGCGGTCCGTTTAAATCAGGGCTGATCTCCTCGGTCCTGTTGTCTCTTTGACCGGGTCTGTCTCTATTCTGTAATTCTTGTATCTCAATGGCGTTATTATTGAACGTCACTATGTTTCCGTTACTCCTGTCATCGTCGCAGCTCCTACTACGCCTATGTTCATCCCGGTAGCGTTGGTTATTCTCCTCCTGAAAACTTCTTCCCATATCTCTATCTTCCCGGTTCTCTACATTCCCGGTTCCCATTATACTTCATTCGTCCCTGGTACGAACGTCTTCCCATATCTCTATCTTCGGTGCTCACATAATTCACATGCCTTCGATATGTTTGGTTTTGGTTGTTATAATTGCCATTATTATTCTGTCTGTATCGGTTATCGTAATTGTTTTGATGACCTCGGTGGTTCTGGTAATGATTGTCTCTATCATTGGCACGCTGGTATCCGTTATTATTATTCGTAGGAGAGCTACGGTAATAGTGGCTGTTGTTATTGTTGTTATTATTCATCGCATTATTCCGTGGATAGTTGTTATTGTTATTATTATTTTGGTAACTACGTTGATAGTGATTACCGTTGTTGTTGTTGTAATTATTATTATTTGGTCTATTCCCGTTGTTTTCATATCGGGCGTTGCGGCGACCATTATTTCTATCCATCTCGTCGCTCCTTCGTCTGTATTGGAGGAAGCTCTTCTCTTGTTCCATTTCTGCTAACAATGCCGACATCTCCTCAACGGTTTGTATCCGTCCGTTTATTCGGCTTCTCGTAATTTCCCCACCATAGTGATAAGCCAATAGCCTCGCTAAACATTCAGTAGGAATTGCAGGCTCTAAATGTCTGGCTATGTTGATCTTACCCAGAAAGTATGCGGTCGGAGTTTGTTTGCCGTGTAGATCATATCGGCCCAATCCTATGTCACTTCTTTTCATGTGTTGTGTGGCATCAGACCAGTATTTGGATTTAAATTGTCTTTTAAATTCTTGAAAATTTTGTATATTCGGCCGCATCGCCGTCCACCAATATTATCATAGATTTCTCTGATCATTTCGTCCTGCATACTTCTAATTACAACCCATCTGTCTTCTCCGGTTTTTTCTATTTTTTTCTTCTACCCGTTCTAGGAATAGCATGGGGTTTTTTCTATAATTCTGGAAGTTGATAACTTCTCGGTTTTCCTCACATGTGGTATGGGCACCGGTACATTGTCTGTTTCTTAGAGAGTTGATTTCGTCTCTATGGGCAGTTGTTTGGTCTTGTACCCGACTAAGATTAGTACCTATGCTTTCTAATCTTTCTCCCATCGCTGCTTGGTTGGTTTGTATATTTCCTATTCGTCCATTCGTTTCTTCCCGGACGCTCAGTATCTCTTGGTTCATCCGCTCACACTTTTCCTCGGTCTCGGATTGTACCCTTTTAATTTCGGTCACCGGTTCTTCTAGCTTCTTGTCCCATTCTTCCTGCAATTGCCGGTTATTAATTTCCATCTTGTTATTCCACTCTTCTTTTAATGACTCTTTGTGTTCATCCAATTTTTTCATGGTTTCCTGGTAATTTCCCTTCAATTCTTCCCTCAATGCTCTATTACTTTCGTCTATTTCCTCCTCCATTTTCCTGCTATTCTCTTTCAATTCTCCCATCTTTTCTTCCATTTTCTTATTAGTCTCTTCCAATTTTCGGCTCAATTCCTCTTAATTAAAATAGGTTTGAGTGGCGAATTAATTACGCTAACACCTTTTATGCTGACTAAATCAGATAGTTGTGTTTATTAGTTACCAAAACTTCAAACCCTTTTTTTACGTTCTATACAAACTATTTTATACTAAATCATGGCATCAATTCTTACTTCTATTAAGTTTTTTCAAAATCTGTTATGAGTGATATCACTAGTTACATGTTTATATTAAGACGAACCAGTACGTAACCTTTACATTTGTCCCCACACACACACACACACACACACACACTTTCATTTACATTTATATTCTAATAAACCCCATTTATAGAGCTCTTGGATTATTTGATTTGTGGTTATACAAATTGTAGCTGTGTCAAAACTTTAGGTAATAGTTTATATTAAGTACTCATGCTTTCTCCGTCGTTTCCGAGTTGTTACGCCATTGCTGTCAATTCACTATATTCCACTTAAAAGTTCCGAAAATTGTCTTCTTCAACCGTTTCAATATTTACCACTGTCGTAGTTTGTTTCAATTATATGTTGCACTCAAATTGACATTGACGAAGTTACATTTTTAGTCGGCCGACCATATTTTTGCTCGAGCACTAATTTTCTGGAACCGCGCGCTGTTTTACTGAACCGCGCGGTTCTGTAGTTACTAGTCGACCGGCGCACTAAACTGGCGTATGGTCGGTCACCTGACCACAAATTCGAGCTCTGATTGGTTAGGATGTACAGACGGTCAGCACGGGAATTCTTGTAGTTTTTTATCTCCTGGTGAAACGGGCGTTTTCCGTGATTCACAGGAGGCACAAACTGTAGGTGGTTGCGTAACGCATCTAGCCAGAATGACGCCAGACATAACATTGTACTCACTTTGGTTGAAAACGGGGTTCCCCAAAGGGTGAACACTGATTGCATAAAAAAAAACTGTTTAAAAATTTTGGGGGACGTTTCAATTCAATGAACCACCCTCTGCTACCATTGAAACGTCCCCCCATTTTTTTTTTTCGTTACTTAATTATTTAAAACTAGACGCGTGTCCTAGATGGAAAAAGATGCGCTGAGCCCATCGTGACAGGACTTGCAATAAAACGCCTGCTTAGCAGCAACAACATTTTTATTAGTGCATTTGTTAATTCCAGACATGTTTCTTATATAAACATTAAATTTTTTTTATAGTTTTCAAGCTATTTTCAATTAATTTCATTTCATGAGCACTAGTATTGTGTTGACTTGCACTAATAACATCCAATAATATAACTCACAAATAAATTACTACAACTGTATAACAACGAGACACAAATTATTTTCATTTTTCAATCATCAGAAATTTTCTATTTGCATTAACAATAGTTGACAATTTACTCAACAATGAAATTACTAAAACTATATAACAAATGGTGCAAGTTGTTCTTTGTATAAAGGCTAAAATTTTGAGTATAGTATTTTTAATGACTTCCAAGTTACTTTCATCTATCGACATTAAGTATTTGCAATTAATAATAATAATAACATGTAACAATAAGATCAACCACTGTAATCACTGCAATTCAGACATTAAATTCTTTGAGTTACAGATTCTAAGTTATTTTTAAGTTATGGTTTTAAAAGTAGTTTCAAATTATTTTCATTTCATAAATTCAAGAAAGTTTCAATTTATGTTAATGATATCTGTTAATATGGTTGACCCATGAAATTACAAAGTTATATGACAGGTAGATGCAAGTTGTTCATTGTCTAGATACTGAAATTTTTAAAGTATAGTTTTTAAAGTTAATTTCAAATTGGCTTCATTTTGCAGAGATTAAAAATTTTAAATTGTAATATTCATAACCTTTAACACCACGAACAATTAAATTACTAAAATGCATTATAAGCAGATTCCCAATAATAATTATCACAATAATCACATCATGCAGCATGTCTGCACAGGACATGTTCCAAGCAATCTTAACTCTAAGATATGAGTTTACCTTGTCTAACTGAGTTTTTCGTTGGTTACGTTGTAACAGGTGGAGTACTGTGTGTGTGGTGAATAAAAGAATCCTCCCACCTGATCTCTGAAGACACATACGATAGGAATTCCTGGTATGTAAAGCTGGGTGAAAGTGATGACGATGAAGACCAGGACGAGCTTCTCCGGATAGTGGAATTCTTTCTCTGCAACGGTTCCGCTGGGTGTTGATGGGTCTAGGCTGGTGTGACGGTGTTGGGGACCTTTTCGCTTAGCGCTGCAGATGGGGATGGATGTAATGTCCCCATCTCGGCAACCCTTTTACCTCCCGACTATGCGGGGAACCCTGTAAAAATTCCATTTGTACATTGGAGCCAAAAAAGCAAAAACACTTTGCCCCCACATCTTTCTCGCCCCGTAACCCAGATCACACACACACTATTATAATTTCATTTCGACAACTGGCTGTCATTAGTAATAGTAAGGGTCACATTTTCAAGCTATTAATTTAACTATTAAATTTCGGTTCCATTACAATTAAATTATCACAACTCCTCCAATCCATCTAGCTTTAAATATTCATGCGTTAAATTTAGTTTTAAATTCACATTATCTTTAAACTCACAGCCATGTGTCTCGGCCATACCGGAACGAACATGGCAAGTAGAGGTCACACACACACTATTATCAACGTATTACACACACAAACCCTATTAAATTAACAATAATATTATTAATACATGAATACTGGGCTCACCTGAAGCACTTTACAAAATTATTGAGTCATTATAAAGGTCTCTACGAATGCCCGCCGTCACGACCCGCTCTGTCGGAGTGTTGAAAGAGAAAGACTGACTTATTCAACCTGCAACGGATCGTGTAGAGTTACAAACAGCTGATGCACGGCCGACCTGATTTCGCTGTCATACATCGTAGCGGCGCGGGCTCCTCAATTACATCGACGATCAAGGTCACGACGACTGACTAAATAACGTTATCACTGGCGTCTTGGCTGCCTTGAAACATAAGGTATCAAACGGAATGATTTACGTTTAAAAACTTGCTGTGTAATTTAAATTTAAAATTGCCACGGCACACTACAACAACCACACTTCAACGGTTTTCAGCCACAAAGTAGACTATAACCATGTAGAGAGTATATAATATTTGTGGTGATTAAAAATTCTGTTAGACAAGTTCTCTGCACACATATCTGTGACTCATACTATTAACTATTAAATGCGTGATTGATTTAATTATACATAATGCCAGTAGTTATCATTCATACCGAATTACAACGTTTCTCTTAGACACTTACTTTTGCACATATGCTGTTACTGATTTGTGCGCACTTACCAACGTCTCGAAGGTATACTCTTCTTCTGCAGTATTTACCTTGATGTTCCCCGGCTGGGTCGCAGGCTTTGGTAGTTGATTGAGTGTGGATAAGCACGTGAATATCGTTATACAATTTTATTACAAGTAAAGAGTACAGAGGATTTAGTATTGGTTGTGAAATTAGTACGACTGTGTTAATAAAATCATATTCATTTGATTTATTATTTAAAAAATTCAAATTATCATGTTATTAATTATTTTTGAGTGGGTTAATTACTATTTGAACACTTATATTCGATACGAATATAATATAATTATAACGTGTTTAAAATCTTATCTCTTATATTTTAAGACATATTATACACAAACTTAAGACATTATATGACCTAAAATATTTACACAGACACCGTCGTTCCATTCCTGTTGGAAACTGTTTGGACAAAATTGAACAGGTCCGCGCGTCGATTTAATTGCTAATTACAACCTACGCGTCTTTCTATGAAGCGCACACTTTTTATAAATATTATTTCACTCATCGTTAGGTACATTATTAAACTTTATTTATGCAAATTATGAATATTAAGGTGTGTAAACTATGGAAGTTATGGCAAAATTTCACACGGTGGCTGAACGGTTCCCACGATCGTCGACCACTTAACGTCAAACTGTAGCGCCAGGCGCCACCTTCATTTTTACATATGCCTCTGATTCGTGTGACTTATGGTTCTCGTTCAGTACTTAAAAAACTGTGTAAAATTTTCCACACTCGTATGCATAATTCAACCTGTCTTTCATTTACACATGAACACTAACACACACACGCAGACTGATACGCGGCGGCCTGTCGCTATGACGTCACCCTTCCCAGTCGGCGCGTGTCTCTTTCTCCCCTTTGCTGCGTTTAACCAACTAAGCTTTTAATTCCATATGCAGGCTCATTTACAAATATTTATTTATTTAAAATTAATTACTACATTTATTTCTTTTATCATCTCTTATACCTAACGATTAATTATTACATTATTTTTATTATTTACATCTTATACGTCTCATACGTGCGTTCATATGTTATCATCCCTCAGTCAGGGGTTGATACATAGACTTAAGCTAAACGTATCATCGCATAAATTCCCCTGCTGGGTAAAATAAAATTTGAATTTTATTCAAATTTTGTTTCTTTGCTCAGAAATTATTTATTTTATTTTTTTTATTACAACTCACACTTAGTGGTTATAAGGGTTCTTAAAAATTTTCACTCTTTCCCTGGGTGGATTACGTCCCTCCCATGGATTATAAGTTGACTTTGGATTTATTTTTTTATGCACAGAATTTACGGAATGCTGATGCATGGTACTTTCCAATAGTTTTTCTTCTTGTCGGATCGTAGACGATAAAGTTCTGTCGTCCTTTCGTTCTTTGTAATAAGTAGGGTCCCTCGTACAGTCTGAATAGTTTCTTTGCTGTATTGTCGATTCGTTTTCCCACTGGATTGCTTCTTAGTAGCACTACCTCTCCTCCATGGAATGTGATGAGTATGTGCGTTCTGTTGAACCTCTCGATCCTCTTCTCTCCAAGTTTTTCCATCCTCTTCTTCGCATTGTCGTACTTGTGAATCAATGGAATTTGCAGGTTTTTGTTTGGAGGTTTATCAATGTTTTTCGACCAGAATCTATTAGGTTTTTTATTCGTTTCCAGTTCCACCGGTGTATATCCCGTAGCTTCACTGTATGTAGCATTTCTAGCTTGTTCAAAAAATTATATGTACTCTGCCTATCGGTTATGTTGTTCATTACAGTAGATGCGTAAATGTTTTCCTAACTCTTTATTTACCCTTTCAGCTAGGTTTTCTTGTGCGTGTCGTATTGACGTTAACACTGGTTGTATGCCGTGCTGAGTTAGCGTTTCTGCCCATGCTTTATTTTGAAATTGTTTACCTTGGTCACTCAATATCTTTTTGATTTGACCATACTTCGGTACGTATTTGCGTAGTATGACATTCAGTACACTTTTAGTGGTGGGTCTTCGAATAGCGTAGAGTCGAACTGCCTTGGTGAACACATCTATACAAACAAGTATGTGTTTTGTACCCCCGTGAATAGCTCTCGGAAATGGGCCCGGGAAGTCTACTGCTACTAATTCTCCCTTTTCCTGTGTCTTGATATTTTGCATATCTACGTGGGTGAAGATTCGGATGTCGTGCTGTTTGACATTCGTAACATCCTTTTAAGATTGCTTTTATTCTTCTAAACATATTATTCAAAATGAAGTCTTCCTTTAAAGCTAAATGACATTTTAAAGCAGACGCATGTGCTAAACTTTGATGACATGGCATAATTAGTGTTTTTAGCGTCTCTGGTGATAGGACTATTTTCCAATCATAATTGACGAGTTTGTACAATATACTATTACTTCCATATTCCTTAAGGAATGGAAGTATGGTGATTTTTTATTGTATATCTACTAGATAGTGGTGATAACTTCATGTGACTTATTTGAAGATCTTTGTTTTGTTCATTTGCTATATTGTTTAGCAAATATTTAACTCTATCATCTGTTTATACGTAATGTTTAATATTCTAACATCGTTCCACTTAGCTTCATGAGTTTCTAGTGTCTCTTGCGATGGATAACGACTTAGTGTGTCGGCAATTATATTATCCGAGCCTTTACAATATTTTATTGTGAATGAATACTCTTGTATGGCCAGTATCCATCTCATTAGTCGTGCATTTGTTGCTTTACAACTTAATAAAAATGAAAGCGCTTGATGATCCGTGTGTATCTCAAAGTGTGTTCCATACACATAATAACGATACTGCTTCAAGGCGTATACTGTCGCTAAGATTTCCTTTTCTGACGTACAGTAGTGTTTTTCTGCTCCTTTGAAGACTCGACTGGCGTATGCGATGACTCGTAGCTCTCCGTGTTTATCCTCTTGATACAGGACACTCCCTACGGCATAGTCACTGGCATCTGCGTAGATTATAAACCGTCCTTCCCGTTGTGGGTGATGCAACATAATGTTATGTATAAATAAATTTTTCACTTCACGGAACGCTTCGTCATGATGTAACTCCCATTTCCATTTGCTTTCTTTTCTAGTGAGTTCTAGAAGTGGTTGGATTTTCTTCGCATATAATGATGAAAAACGTCGGTAGTAACCCGTGAGTCCTAGAAATGCTCTTAACCCTTTTATGTTCTTGGGTCTTGTGGGAACTCCGTTATACTCTTTAGCTTGCAAGGGTCTGTTTGTATTCCCTTGTCAGATATTATGTGACCTAAGAATTTTATTGAAGTTTTAATAAATTCGCACTTCTCTAACTTCAGAGAGAGGTTAGCGTTTCTGAACTTTTGAAATATAGTGTTCAGATGCTGAAGGTGTTCTTCCAACGTTGTTGAGATTACAAGATGTCGTCCACGAAGATCATGGTGTATGGTTCCACCTCTGGTCCTTGTGCATTCTCCAAACATTTTACAATTGCTGCGAGGCTTGTACTCAACCCAAAGGGTACTACTCGATGTTGGTACCTATTGTTCTTGTACAGGAATGCGGTGTATTTGCGATCTTGTTTACGAATGGAATTTGCCAAAACGACGAAGTCAAGTCTAACTTGGTTAGACATTTTGCTCCTTGACATTTGTTAAATAATTCTTCAATATTCGGTGTACAATCAAAATCCTTTTCGACGACACTATTTAGATTCCGCATGTCTAAACACAGTCTTATTTCGTCCGTCTTTTTTTTGACGACAACGAGAGGATTGATGAAGCTGCTGTTGGACCGCTTTATTACGCCGTTATCCAACATTCTTCTGATTTCCTCGTCGACTGGTTCCGCATATTTCATGGGAATCGGATATGTCCTCCGTACGAACTCAGTAGGATCGGTGACCTGAATCTTGTGTTCATAAGCATTCGTAATTTTAGGCACGTCGCTAAATATATCTTGATATTCCTGTATCAAATCTTCTATTAACTCTATTCCTTCGTGTTGATTGTCCTCTTGCGTATTGCTGTCGCTTGCAGCGTGTTTTACAGCAGGTCTGGAGATGACGATTGGTTCCTGTTCTTCTTCCAAGTTGTTCTGACTTTCTTCAAATTTAATTACGTAGAGTCCTTCCTCAACTTTGCATGTCATTGAATTTTTTCTAAATTAATAACTGCTACTAATTTATTTAATACGTCGATACCTATGATACAATCATATGTAAGCTTATCTACTACTATCATAGGAATATCGCATTCAAGTTCATTACACTTAAAATTAACATATATTTGTTGTGTGGCAATCTGTTTAATTTTTGTCGCCGTTGTTATGTAATAATTGTTTATCGGTAACACTGGTGCATGTTTGAAATGGTTCCTGTTCCTGTTGATGCAGGTGCGGCTGATTACGGATACCTCACTTCCAGTGTCAACAAGAATTTTTATATTTAAATTGTTTATTGTTCCCCCTAACATAGGACAATAGGTTTTAGCTAACATTATTTCTTGGTGTGTCTGTATTGTTTAGGGTGTCGCGCAAATCATGCGTGTGCAGGTCGTTTAACAAACCTGTACGAACTGGCGTTTTGTTACCCTTCTGCAGTCATACAGTTTTCTTGTCTGTTGTCGTTCTACGATCACCCCCTTCCTCTTTGGACGTTGACGGGTGTGTCGGCTGTTGCACAATTTTATTTTCATAATTATTTTTATTATTATGATTATTATTTGTGTTAATATTTTGTACATTGGCATTGTACAGTTTTACATGTTTTTTCGACGTAAATGGGTGTGCGTACGCTCCTTTATTTGGAGTCGGATTACTTTTTTCATATGGTTGTTTATATTCTTTCCACTTATCTTTCCGTATGTCCTCTTCTTTATTCTCGAACTGCGGCGATTTGTGGTGTATTGGATTTTGTGTAGAGTACTGCTGCTGCTGCGGCCGGTTGTCTCTCCTTTCGTTCTCTTTATTAACAAATTGTGATGATTGCGTTACAAGGATAAGAAGTTCTTCAATGGTTTTAACTCCTTGGGTATATACGGCGAGTCTAATGTGTCTGTCAAAATGGTAGCTTAGTTTTAATACTAATTCGTGCTCCGTGAAACTTGGTCTAAGATGCTTACATCAGTATAATGTAGTCTTCCATGGATGGTTTGCTGTTGACGTAATACCGCCCATACTCCAGCTGGTGTCGTACCTCTCTCTGGGTATGTATATTCCAGTACCGATTTTCGAAGGATGCCTTGAACTGTTCATAAGTTTCTGTTTGATCCCGAACAATCGTATACCATTTGGATGCTGTTTCCTGGAAATGTCGACTTACAAAATCTATACGGTCTCTGTCGCTTAGGTTGCTTCCTATTGTTGCCATTTCTCGTTCACACTTGTGTAAAAATTCTATGGGGTTCTCCCATTTGTTACCTTTAAAGCTGATCTTCTCTCGAGCGTCCACTTTTGCAGCACACATCATTATAGCACTTGGTCGTCTCTTGACTTCCGCTCGTAGTTTTCCTATCTCCTCTTGCAGTCCACTTTCATGTTGTTAATTTCCATGGAGTGGTGTGTAGTTTTTCTAGTGACCTCCTCCACAGCTATTTCTACTGTCTCGGTCCTCATAGTGAGTTCCTTTGTTCTGTTGGTGTTGTCCAGGATGCGCTCATTTAAGTCTTTGTGTCTGAGATCTTGCTCCTGCTTCGTAATTTTAAATTTTTCATTCCACTGTTCAGCCAGTTGTCGAATGTGTTCTTTAGTTTCACGTGTTGTATGTTCACGCTGTTCTTTGAATTTGCTATCGATCTTTACAGCTTGTTCATTAAGTGACTGTTGAACACGCTGTTCGATGGCTTCAACGCGTGCAGTAAGCTCTGTTTTCAAAGTGTTACTGACGAGTTCTATCTTCTCTTCTAACCTCGTATTATTACTATCTATATTACTTTCTAATTGACTTTTTACTTCTTCAATAGTAATTTCTAATCTATTACGACTATCTTCTACTTGAGTTTCTAATCTTTCTAATTTATTTTCTAATTTTTCATTGCTACTTTCTAATTGAGTTTTAATTTCATCACTATTCGTTTTCAACTCTTCTTGAAGTCGTTTAAACATCGTTTCGAAGTCCATTGTTGGTGGCTTCGCCATTGTAGACTACGGTGTCCTAACTGATTCGTTATAGTGATTATATTTTTAATTATTGGTCCACCGTGACTCTATATTTCTTTATTTATAATTTATTTATTTATCAGTATTAATTTCACAACTCTTTTTCTTCTGTACTTACATTTAACAATTTGTAATATTACTTATTACATGAATTTACTATTAACTCTTTATACAATATTTGTGCTAATTATTTATTAGACTTTATTTATATTCTGGGCGCCATTTACTTGTAATGATAATTAACATATATCTAGCAACACATTTGAAACGCCATTGATTATGACACAACAATAATTAACATCTATAAATTTATTTGTGTTTGCCGAGCCCCACGATCTTGGAGCGTCATTTATTATACAACGTTACATTTAGACACTTACTTTTTCACATATGCTGTTACTCATTTGTGCGCACTTACCCACGTCTCGAAGGTATGCTCTTCTTCTGCAGTATTTACCTTGATGTTCCCCGGCTGGGTCGCAGGCTTTGGTAGTTGATTGAGTGTGGATAAGCACGTGAATATCGTTATACAATTTTCATACAAGTAAAGAGTACAGAGGATTTAGTATTGGTTGTGAAATTAGTACGACTGTGTTAATAAAATCATATTCATTTGATTTATTATTTAAAAAATTCAAGTTATCATATTATTAATTATTTTCTGTGGGTTAATTACTATTTGAACCCTTATATTCGATACGAATATAATATAATTATAACGTGTTTAAAATCTTATCTCTTATATTCTAAGACATATTATACACAAACATAAGACATATATGACCTGAAATATTTACACAGACATATAATACATAACACATATATTATTATAATACGTGATTAACACGTACAAAATTGAATATTCATCTTGTCTTAGCAAGTGTGGTTTTTATTATATACCACTTAATAAAAAAAATTAATTAATTAAATATTTATTAAAAATACTATTTGAGACCATTCTATTACTTTAATTAATTATATTATTAATGTCTCAATTATTTAACAATCTTCAATTTAAGTAACTCTCATACTTGAATTTAATTATCTAACAAAATATAAAAATATAATAAAATATGGTTCTATACTGACCATTTATTTATGAGATTAATAACTTTATATTCTCTGTTATCAATTATTATTCTTTGAACATTTATTTATTCATTATGAAAAATAAAAATATAATAAAGTTTATGTAAACTTGTATATGGAATCTAGACCCTTCTTTTGATAGACCTCAGGGTCATTTAACATATTAAATAAATGTCTGACTTCACCTGCATTTTTCTGCAACCATTTAACTTTGTCGTTATCGTCATCTTGACTCTCGAGTTTGTTGATCCTCTTCGGTATCACCTTCTCTGTCTCTGCGTCGTTGAAATTCCTCTCTCCGTCTACTGGATGCTGAGTTCTGACGTGGACCTCTGGTCGTGATGATGTACGGCTGGATGTAGCTGCATGTGCCTGTCCCTGCGTCCTCTCGTATTCTGCTCTGGTTCCTCTCCTTTTCTTGTCTTGTCCCTCGTGGATGTCTCGAAGTTCTACGTGGACTTCTTGAAGTTTATCGACGTTACAACTCCTCGTAGATTACGATATTATAGTCTTTTTAAAATAATTGTGTTTCACTAATACTTTCACCGACGTACTGCCGGTTACATCGCACTTCAAGTTATGTAATATTTTTTATGAATATTATTTCACACATCGTTAGGTACATTATTAAAATTTATTTATGCAAATTATGAATATTAAGGTGTGTAAACTATGGAAGTTATGGCAAAATTTCACATGGTGGCTGAACGGTTCCCACGATCGTCGACCACTTAACGTCAAACTGTAGCGCCAGGCGCCACCTTCATTTTTACATATGTCTCTGGTTCGTGTGACTTCTGGTTCTCGTTCAGTACTTAAAAAACTGAGAAAAATTTTCCACACTCGTATGCATAATTCAACCTGTCTTTCATTTACACATGAACACTAACACACACACGCAGACTGATACACACGCGGCGGCCTGTCGCTACGACGTCACCCTTGCCAGTCGGCGCGTGTCTCTTTCTCCCCTTCGCTGCGTTTAAACAACTAAGCTTTTAATTCCATATGCAGGCTCACTTACAAATATTTATTTATTTAAAATTAATTACTACATTTATTTCTTTTATTATCTCTTATACCTAACGCTTAATTATTACATTATTTTTATTATTTACATCTTATACGTCTCATACGTGCATTCGTATGTTATCATACCTCAGTCAGGGGTTGATACATAGACTTATGCTAAACGTATCGTTGCAATATATATATATATATATATATATATATATTGTAGCGTGACAGAAAATCCACTACATTTTAAGTCATGTGAAATCATAAAGTTTAATTACACCAACAAATATTATAATAATATTGAATGACATTTAAATAAATCAGAGGAATGAACCACAATAAGATAAAAATCCTCACTACATAATATATAAAAACCACTGTTAAAAGAAACCAAAGAAAGTATTGAAGCAACTCATCAACTCATTGTATAATATCAGTAAGTTACCCAGGAAGCTCAGAGCAGTAAACCAGTTATATAAGACCATATCAAAGAAAAAAGAGACTCAATTAAAGAGTGGTGAATACCAAAATACCCCAAAAACAAGAAGAGGGAAGAATAAAGTTTGTGAACAGGAAGAAAACAATACCCTGAAACCTGTATAGAAGAATAAAGTCAGTTCAGTGAATAAATTAAATACTCCAAACTAAACCTCAGTCGTGATAACACCAAGTACCTTGGTTTACCCAAGAACGGAAGGAAGACCAGAAGAGTGAAGACTAGACGAGGGACAAGAATGAAGACTAGAAGAGGGACAAGAATGAATACCAGAAGGAAGATACGAAGAAGGACAAGAAAGAAGACAGGAGGAGAGGAAGAAATAGTATGAAAGAAACACAGTAGTAAAACCTATTATTATATAAACTACTATCAATCCCAAACCCACAAAAACTATGCAAAAGAAAGTATAACATACCCAAAAATCTTATAAAATGTAATTATTGAGAAAACTAAAGTGTTGTATAGCGTTATAAGAAGTGCACCGGCTAAAGCTATCGTGTAATAAAGAAAATAAACTAGTCTTAACGATCCATGATTACTAAAGGTCTGGTCTGAGATAATAAGACTCAAAATATCAGAACCAACAGTGAAAGTGAATTTGTGTAAGTGTTGTTTTTAAAAAAAATGCAATAAACTTAAAGTTGGTGATACTATAACTTAGTAGTATGCTATATCACAACTTTAAAATCTAATAATAAACAGCATAATAAAATAATAAAATGGAAGGTTTCCAGTATTTTATTATTTTAATGTAAATCTTTATTTACAAGACATTTGTAAAAAATGATAATAAATAGAGTATGGGAGTTAATGTTTACTGATGTAGGGGATTACAATAATAATGGTTTAAACCAGAAAGGACTGGTACTAATATAGTATGAATAAGTGTAACATGTTTAAATAGACTGTTATTTCACAGTCCTAAAATCAATGTATTAAATAAATGTATTTGTAAGGTTTATTAGAAAATAAGATTTATGTTATGTGTTTTAAAAAGAATTATGTTTGATAAATAATAACCTACATACCAGTAATAATGTTCTAATAGGTATGCTATGTTAGCTCAAAAATGGTTAAAAAATATATGTTCAAGCCATATCTGCAATATGTTAAATTGTGCAGATTGCTAAACAATGTTCATAATTAATTA